>APFE030582979.1:0-28743 GCA_000404065.3 Pinus taeda | reverse complement strand
GAAGGATAAGTTCTATTCATGGGTCATAATCTTTAAGCCTGAATGACAGTATCTTTGTATGATTTTGATCTGCTAGATGTGGCGCTTGTTTGATCTATAAGTCTGATAATCTGGGTTAATTAATGATTGAATATCTGGAAGAGTGTGTTGTCCTGTATAGATCTGTACGCAGGTTCAGAGAAGTGAAGGAGCCTATGCACGCAGTCTAGGTGAAGTAAAGGCGCGTATACGCAGGTTGTTCCATACGCAGATGTGTATGCACACAAGTTGCAGACTGTTGAAATTGCGTATATGTTTTAAGTTGTGATCTAGATGTTTCTGCTTATTGCTACTGTGTTCTGGGTTCTGTTGTGTGGTTTCTGGTACCGTGTTTTGGGTACAACTGGCAGAGAAGTATCCACTTGATTTCAGATCTAGTTGGAGAAAAGGAGTTTGTTGATGAATAATTTGTTGATGATTGTTTGATGTTCATGGATCCAGTCTGAAAATTGATGAAACGTGGTCCCTAGAAGAAAGAGAACGTTGTAGCCTTCTGTAGGCCAGCACCTACGTACTAGTATCTTGGCTAGTGCAAGAGCTAAAGGGGGTTGTAGCTCCCTTCCAGGAGAAGCTGGAAAACAAGAGAGAGTTGTAGCTCTCTGCAGGTTGCAGCCGACATACTGGTAAAGGACTGCACCAGTACATTGTAAACAAAAGTTTCTAATTTAAAGAAAGATAGAGACGAATTGCAGTAGGTGGTTTTCACCCACATTGGGTTTCTACCTTATATTAGGTGTTCTTGTGTGTGATTGTTTTTCTGCTCTGTTTTACTGTATCTGGTTACTGGTTATTTGATGATGCATCTCAGATTAACAAATATCATCTGAAAGTTTAAGTAAATTAAAGGTTTGCTCTGTATATGTGGTTTTACTTCTGAATAGTTGTGTATATACGCGGGTTGAATTAACTGAAGTAGCGTATACAATTTTGTTTTTGAAAAGGATTATTTGACTTGATAATACTGATTCACCCCCCCCTCTCAGTATTATTTCCAACAGTAGATAGGAAGGAATATCGATAGATGATGAAGTTGTGGTTTGGGTATGATAATACCTGCATTGCAAAGAAATATACAGGAAAGGATGATCTGCGTGAGCATCTGGCTCGATGGATGAAAGCATGGGGAGAAGAACCATAGTTATAATGGGTTCACATATTCTGCCACACTTTGGATACTATTCCAATGAAATGGTATCTAGAAGTAGAGTTCTGACATAGAACTACAGAGTGAGATGTTCTGAAGGAATGTTTTTTGTTAACTTCCTGTTTTGAGGATGTATTTGAGTGTATTGATGAAGCATTACAAGAGATTAAGGCTACAATATTCAGAATGCTCGAAGAGCCTATCATGTGGGTGGAACTAAACTTGAGTATGGAGCTGCGCCATGTTCTGGAATGCTACAATGTGACCACAGAGGAAGGTGAGGAAGATCCTCGAAACATCAGTATTCATGAGTCAGAATGACAACACAAACTTGCAGGGCCTAAGGCGGAAGTCTTTGACATCTCAAAGCCCTTGAAGACTAAGTACGTGAATATTGGGTCGAAAGCACAACCAAAGTTCACAAATATAGGTGATTCATGGGATGAGGACATAGTGGAAAAAGAAGTGAAGTTATTGTGAGAGTATCGAGACTTGTTTCCCACAAAGTTCTATGATATAAATGGGATAGTAGGCAATCTTGGTGTCATGAAGATCACTCTTAAGATGGATATGAAGCTAGTGAAGCAGTGGCAATACTAGTTGAATCCTAAGTACAAGGAAAAAGTGTGTGAAGAATTAGATAATATGCTTGCAACTAGAATTATTGAGCCTATAGAAGAATCCAACTGGGTTAGTCCTATGGTGGTTCAAGAAAAGAAGACAAAGGGTCAAATTTGGATCTTCATATATTTGAGGAAGTTGAATGATGTCTATGTCCTTCATAAATGAAGTATTGGAGAATGTTGGAAGTTAGGAAGCCTATTCATTTATAGATGTGTTCTCAGGGTATCATCAGATCAAAATCGCACCAGAGGATTGGAGTAAGACTACCTTCGTTATAGAATGGGGTTGCCTTCAGTATACAATTATGCCCTTTGGAATTAAGAATGCCCCTGCAATCATTTCTAGGGTGGTAGTCGCAAATTTCAAAGAATTTATTCATAAGTTTTTTGAGGTTTAATTTGATGAATGGACAGTGTTTGGGTTATTAAAGAAGCATGTTTCTAGTCTTCACCTCATCCTATATACTTGGCAAAATTATCAGTATCCCTTAATCTGAAGAAGTGCATATTCTGCATACCATATGGGATACTCTTGGGACATGTTGTCTGTAAGCAGGGGTTGATGGTATACCCTACCAAAATTGTAGTAATTATCAATTTGGAGCCTTCGAGGAATATCAAATAGTTGTGCATGACATTAGTCCATACACGATATTATAGGAAGTTAATCAAAGTATATGCATAGATCACTACACCCATGGAGAGATTACTGAAGAAAGATGTGGCATTTTGTTGGGATGATGATTGCCAAAAGAGTTTGGATGTATTAAAGGAAAAATGGTCACAACACCTATTCTAGTGTTCCCCAACTAGAAGAATGAATTACATGTACATGTAGATGCATTCTACATAGCATTAAGAGTTGTGCTAACCAAATCAAGCATAGGTGATACTGACCACCTGATAGCATTTGCGAGAAGGAAGTTGTCGAAGGTAGAAAAGAATTATTCAACTATGAAGTGTGAAGGATTGGCAATGGTGTATGCACTCTAGAAGTTCAGGCACTAGTTGTTGGGTGCGCAATCCAAAATGTACACAAACCATTCCACTTTAAAATACTTAGTCAATAAGGCTTTGTTGCGGGGGGGGGGAATTTGTATAAAATGGGATTGGATGAAGTGTTGTGTAGGTATACCTTAGATTATGAAAGACAAAGTATCCTCGCTGAAACAAATGGAGGACTTGTTGGAGGACATTATGCAGGAAGAGAAATTATGCAGAATATCCTACGAGCTGGGCTATGGTGGCCAACTCTGCATAAGGATTCCAAGGATTATTGTAGGGCATGGGATGTATGTTAGAGAACGCCGAGGCCATGTGAAGGGATGAATTTCTACTAAGCCTCCAAGTGTCATTACAGGCATTCGATAAGTGGGAAATAGACTTTGTGGGACCAATTCAACGATTAGGAAAGAAGACAAGAGCGAGATACATCATTACTGTGACCGAATACTTGACTAGGTGGGATGAGGCATAGCCAATGAAGGATTGTAGCGTGGCTATAGCTGTGAAGATAATTTTTGAATACATTTGGTCTCATTTTGGCTTCCATAAAATATTAATTAGTGATAGGGGTTCACACTTCTTAAGAAAAACCATTGCTACTTTGCTTGAAGAGTTCCAAATGTATCATCAGAAAAGCACGCCATATCACCCTCAAGCAAATAGAACAGTGGAAGCCTTTATTAAAATCTTATAGAATTCTTTAACGAAGATTTGTAATGCAAATCAGAATGATTAGGATGTGCACATACCAGATGTTCTGTGGGCATATAGAAATACCTGTAAAACATTGACTCGACAAACACCGTTTAGAATGGTTTATGGACAAGAAGTTGTAATGACGATGGAGTACATCATGCCAATTTTGTGGATTGCTACAATTACAAAGATGGTCGATCAGGATACCATGGAAAAATTCCTAGTGTGGATAGTTGAATTGGAAGAAGATCGCTTCTTGGTTGGGTTTCATCAGTTGGTGCAGAAGGCTCACAAAAGGGTGTGGCATGATTTCCACATTAAAAAATGCACCTTTAAAAGTGGATATTTAGTAATGTTGTATGATAGTAAGTTCACAAATTTTCCAAGAAAGTTATAGATGCATTGGCTAGGGCCCTATATCATCAAGGATATTACAGATGGAGGTGCAGTTCAACTCATGAAGCTAAACAAGGAATTGCTTCCAGGTAAGATCAATGGGAATCAGTTAAATTTGTTTAGTGGTGATCAATCACTATATGGATGAGCGACAATATTAGTACTCCAAGTAGGTGCAAGAGAGTGCGAGACTATAAACTATACTGCGAGAAGGATAGTTTAGCGAAGTGAATGGGTTGTATGATGAATTGAGGGAAGGTGTAGAGGAGAGTTGTGACGAAGGAAATGTGCTAGAATGGTGAGTCCAGTGTAGCTGGGCAAAAAGGTGACTGTCAGAAGCACTATAGATGATTAGATGGTGATTTTCCATTGAAGGGAGAGGGAGGAGAGAATTTAAGGAGCATATCTTTTGAAAGTTGCCACCAAAAGTGCATTAATGATAGGAATATAGAGGGAATGGATGGATTTGAATTCAAATTGGGATACAAATACAAAATCCTACTCCACTTTAGAACACTTTATTTCCTAAGAAATTTCCTTGAGATATTGTGCTTCAGCTTGTGCCAAGACATGTGTTGTATGTTTGGAGAGGCTTGGGAAGAACTTAGAGAGAGGATTTTGGAACAAGGATTCAGAAATTACACTGAGTGGTAGCACCAAATATTCTTGGTGATAATGGCTGCAACCCGACTTGATCTAGCCCAACCCATGCCTACAACCTTTTCTACCATAACGCCTAGGTCACTGAGGCCTAAACCATCTACTTCTATAGCAAGATAAAAGAAGCAGAAGAAGCCCCAACAAGTGCTGGTGCAACAATCGTTGCATAAAAATCCAATGGAGGTTAGACAAAAGGTTAAGATGAAGAGAACCAAGTAGTTAAAATAACCCTTGGACTTAGATGAAGAAGAGCTAACCATGGGAATTGAAGAGATTGATGCAGATGAAATCGTGTTAATTACTCATCTACCAACTTATATACAACCTAGGAAATGCATGGCTAAGGTTCCTAAAATATAAAATCCTAGATTCAGTGAAATTCTAGGTCTCCACACCATTATTGACAAAGAATGTACATTTTGAGGGAAATTTGTTGGCCCTAATACCATTTTTGAAAATGGACGACTGGGACCGGGTGATCACGCAAAATTCCCATAGTTAGAACCAAGAAAATACCTGAAGAAAGTATATTATGAGGAGTCATATGTTACATGGCTCGAATCAATGAAGTTGGTGGATGGAGTTGAGTGCTTGGGGCTACTCAACATGTTATGGGTCCCACACTTTAGCTGTGGCACCATTAACATTGTTTGTGTGCGTCAATTATTGATGTTGGTTCATTATGGGTGCCTTTGGTTGGGAGTGCCCATCCCAATTATTGATATGTTAATCCACCGAATCACATTGTTTCCATATCAAGGAGTAGACCCTATGGATGTTTTTGTGGGGAAATCGTAGGAGAATAAGTTTGTAGACCAGATGAAGAACGAGTTTGGGCTAGTGAAGAAGTTGTGCATTTATGAGATTAATTCTATATTCGATGGCGCTGTGTAGTTTGTTGCACAAATACTGGCTAGGAAGATCACAAGGAAGTGTTGCACTGATGAAGTGTTAGTTCCATTAGTATATCTAGTTGTAGATTGTGCCAAGGGAATCCAATAGAATTATGCTAAGTATTTATGTCATGATTTTTTGGAATACTGCTACAAATCCCAGGACAATGACAAGGCATTCCACTACGTGTGGTTGTTTCTTCTAATCACACTAGTTGTATGGAGGACACCTGAGGAAATCCAGTTCTCACAGCATGATCCAAACCTATGCAAGGCCATGAAACTCGCCTAACTATGGGTGATGAAGGACCTTGAGTGAGTCATGGAGATGAGGATAATTTGGGTCTTGTTTGAATCAGAGTTGAGAATGGTGATTAACCAACAGCCACGGTTATCACCAAGCTTGCATGCATAGTATACTAATGTTTCTAATTTCAAGGCATATTTTCATAATTTATCTATCCTTGCAAAGAAATATTCCATGCACACATGGCATAAGTTTCCATATTTGGTTGCCGAAGACGATATTATGGGGGTTGTCAGTAAATGGCCGAGTTACTCGCTCACCCCATCTATGTAGGTACAGGTACCAATAAGGTTACTAAAGGAGAACCAGAGAAAACCAAATCTACGACAATAGAAGAAAAGTATAAGAAGTTGGAATCATAGAAGGCTTCTCTGAAAGAAAATGTTGCAGCGAAAGAAAAGGTCACGTAGTAGAAACAAGCTTCTGTAAAGTAAAGGGAAGCACTCTAAGAGAAGGTTTCTACCAAAGAGATAGAAGAGCCAAGGGAGAAAGTTTCCACCATGTCGCAGGCCACTATCGACCTTAGCGAATCTGAGACAAAGTGCACCAATATAGAGGGAGAAACAAAGGGTGAAGAGGAAGGGGGCATAGACTTGGAGTCCCCCTTCATTGTCAGAAAGAGGCAGAAGCGAAGTTCCACGGGACCACGCAAGAAGTAGAAGTCTGACAAGTCTGCAAGCATGACACCATTGGTCCTCATGGAGGGGGACTTGAATGAGATTAGAGATATGGTTTCCAATGCGACAGAGATATCTAGAACCACATCAAGGACTAGTACCATCATACACTAGACAAGGTGTAGCAGGGCCTGAGAGAATTGTAGGTCCAAATAGGGGTCATTCAAGCAAGTGTTGAACAAGAGAGCTTGAAGCAAGTGAGCCTAATGCAACCGAGTGGGCTAGCCTTATTAGAAGAGATCACCATAGACCTTCGCACAACGCAGTTACTAGAGATATCACTGCATGTTGAGATTTCAGAAGATAGGGTGTGCATATTGCATATAAATAATTTGAGTTTGAGCATTGTAGCACTCCCTATTCATACACTACATGAGCTGCATCAAGGGGTTTCAAATGTGCTCAGAGTTCAGGAACAATGAGCATTACTAGTTATCAACAAGGTAAATACCAAAAACTAATATATGTTCGAGGAAAATGCATAGGAACTCAAGGAAGAGGAAGAACTTATTGTGCGAAGTTAGCAGCTAGAAGCAGCAATAGTGCATGCCTATAGTGAGCTTCTTGAGCTCTAGATTCCAGTAGAAGTAGATTCCGCAAAGAAGATCTATAAGTTAGTTGTCGCGGTGAAGGAATCAAAGGAGGAAATTGGTAAGGTATGATTTGAGCTACAGCTGCAGATATCCAAGCTTCAACTTAAGCTACATTCAACCACTCCTCTGAAAGTCAGAGAGTAGCGCGAGGCTACTATTAAAGAAGACATGACTACACTAGAAGCTGTAGTCAAGGATTGCACCTAGTTGATTGAATAAGACATGGAAATATGGACCTCACTGTAGGAGTACCCACACTTGCAGAAAATTGAATCAGATATCTAGGAAAAACAAAGGCAGTTTGACAAGATCAGAGCTATAGCACAGAACTTAGCACCTATGTAAAGGTTCAGTGGACTAGAGGAGGGGAACTTCATCCAAAATGATATTGATGAGATGCGTCAGAAGGCATCATCATATCTTGAAGGATGTAGCCCTGGGATAATGAGGTAATCCAGTTGACATAGATGGTGTAGAGAAAGTTGAAGGCTATGCAATAGATACAGAGAACCATGGGCCTTTCAGTTGAAGGTCTGACTACAAATCAATTGGTGGAGGAAGCTCATAAGGCTGCTGCACAGGGAATGACAAATATTCAAGCATTGAAGGTAGAGTTTAGCAATCTGTAGGAAAATATCGAGGCAACACCAACTAAGTGACACGGGATGAGTCACGACTTTGTGTTGGGGGCCTAATGGGATATGGTCCCCTAGGGTCAATGTTGTAATTTTTTTTGTTATTATTGTAATGTCTCCGCATTTTGAGGAATAAAGCGTGCAGGTCAATAGAAGTCACAGGCGATTTAGGAAGGTCAAAGGCCATTAGTTTGTTAGGATTTAAGTTTTTTTTGTGACCCACCCCTAATTCGTGGACCATGGTATTTTAATAGAGAATGATATGAAAATGAGCAATAAATAGCCATGAGAGATGTCTAGAATCTATCTATGTGTGAGTGATCTAAGTAAGAGAAGCCTATTTTCTATACTTAGGTGAAGGGGAACGCTCCTGCAGCTATGTTCATGCAGATATTGGTAAGTCAACAGCTAAGTGTGCAGGCCCCTGTAGTTGTGCGCACAGGGTTGAAAGAGTCTGTAATTGAGGATCTAAGCATAATAAAGGTTGCTTTGGAGCATTATCTTTGTATCTGTGTATATGTGTTATTATTTACTTATGAAATTACTGTATGTTTGCTTCATTTACTGCAATTTATCATGAAAAATACTTAATAGATGCGTGAAAGGGGTAGATCTGTTTACTTACATATTGTTATGAATGTTTAGAACAATCATTGAAGGATTTGAATATGTTATCTTTAATCACTATAATTTTTGAGTTTTAAGGGTTACAGTTCGTGAAGGTCAAAATAAAGACCTAAGAGTAATAAAAACACATCACATAGTCCTTTGGATGCAGAAACATGGTTCTAGCATCCCCCAATACTTCCTCAAGTGAGACTACAGCTTGCACTATGCAGGTTTTTGCCGAAAGGGATGATAGTGTAGGGTTTTTTTGGTTAGCTTCGCTAACTTTGAAACTCGGTCTAAGCCCCCTTAAGCCAACACGAACTGACTTATTTTAGAAATTTTTTGAAGGATCTGCTAGCTTTGGGATGGACCCCATTATATTTGGCTTTGGTAGATCTTATATATCTCTTGGCTTGGTTATGCCTTCTTTCTCTCCCTTGGGCACTGCCTATGTTATACAGGAAAATGAACTTTTCATCAGCTTAGAGGAGAAAGATAGTTTGACTAAGTTCATAGGCATATTTACCAAGGTGACACTACTTAGGAACTAGAAAGAAGACTTAGAATTCTCCCTATAGATGAGTCAGGGGCGTTAGTCCCTAGGGTAATTCACTATGTTTCATAAGGGATAGCATTACCCAAGTTTTGTGAGATTCTAGAGGTCAAATGAGTGGGTCATTGACTTGTATTCTAATTTTTACTGAAATGTCAGCCCGAAAGGTAGGAAACATCTACCTTCGACCTATCTAAGGATATTGCCATTCCTAACGGAGTCTAATGGAAGGGTAAATAGAAATAATGCAAGGAAACATCCTATATTTTTCCAATGGAAACTCATAAGAGAATTGTCGAGGATAAGCCTCTCATCATCTATATATTGGAGGCTTGGGCATTGTGAAAGAGGTCGAAGGATTGTCAACTAATTGTCAAAACTTTTTATGAGATATAGTTTCTTTTCTACCAAGAGGTTAAGAAGAGAGAGAGAGAGAGAAAGGAATTGGAGGATTAAGTGAATCTTGATTCACCATATGGTTGTAATCATTCTTTCCTATCTAATAATATAGAATTGTTGTTATGTTGTCTACTCGATGGTGCCAATGTCGTGATTGTTTACATGTTTATTTAGTATCATTGTTTATGAGTATATTAGATTCATGTCATTTTCATATCTTTATGTATTAACTATTTGATTGTCAGAATTTATATGTTGTAGTATTACTCTACATCTTATTTATATGCAGGTGTTGATCTAGGAACTAACAAAAGGGTCTTCAACTCTTCTACATTGGGTTCTCCAACAAAACTACATCAAGGTCTGAGGTAATCTCTTATTTCCTGCTTTGAATATCATGCATTGATATAGATGTGTATATGTTTCTTTGTTCCAGTTACAGTTAATCTGAACGATCTCCCCTAGTACCTAAATAAACAAACCTACTCTGTCTTCGATTTTTGGGAGGGTGCTCATCTTCATGAGAGTACTTGTCCCCTTAATATAAGGTTAAGGCAAAGCTCAAGACATAGTCATATCCCATGACTACTTGTTGATTGACTTTTAAAGTATTTTTTATTTTTTAGGTGTTGTTTTGTTATCACTGAGACTATAATCAATATCACTATAATTTTTTTTGTTGATAAAATATATCGGTCACTGTGGCTACATACGACCCTCATCATCAATCTCAGTGACAACAAGTTCTTCCTTCGCTGTCTGCAGAGGATCCACGAAGCGTCGGTGATCCAAATTTCCCTTCTTTGGGTGATTAGTCTCCAGATCTAATGCTCAATCAACCAATACATCCCAAGACATTATACTGCCAGAGGAATTTTTCACAGAAGGATTTGTACCTCCTTATAATCCTCCCCTCACTAATCCTTTTGAACCAATATTGATTCAGGTAGCACCTTTACCTACCATGTCTTCCAATGTACGTACATCCACCATTCCCTTGACAACTACTGGGTCATGGGATTTTGTGGAAAACCTTGGTCCACCCTCACTTCCCCAACCGATAGTCAGTAATACACAACTGATGGGTTACTCCACTATTCAAACTATGCCAAGTCCAAGAAACTTAGTTACACCTATTATGAGCTGAACCCAATACATACTGGTTTCTACCCCTTTTGTGTCTTCTCCTAGACCTTTGACTGTCGCTCTAAATAGCGTTGTTAGCATGGGTCCCTTCAATAATACCTTTGGTTGGAATCCTCCATTAAGTTACCAACATGCACATGCCAGTAGGAGGCATTACGATACCCCCTCTACCTGTAGGACAAGCTTGACCATCATTAATGGATGGAAATCCTCCAAGTGTACACTACCCTAGTGTCATTCATGTGCCTATGGATAACTACGCGTATGGCAAGATCCCTTAACCTAGTCCTACTCAATCCATTTGGGCACCCCCTTCTCAACCTCAATTGAGTCAGGGGGGAATTTTTATCATGGGGGAAATCGAGCTTATATCCCCCAACCTAACATCCCATATGGACAACCAATCTATCTGAATGTTGCACACCCACAAGGAAAATATTATCTAGTAAACCCTATGTATCCTGTTGGAAATGATATGATGGGTGGACCATGGGGTCCCTGAATTCATTTGTCATCACCCTAGTCAGACTCGAGGTACCAAATACTTTTCCTTTTTTGGCATCACTTGACATCCCTGATCTGTATAAACTGACCAATGACCCCATCTACCATAACTTACATTAGCTCCTAATCCCGCACAAAATACCTGCCGACATCCTAAATTTTGAAGGAAAGCAAGGGGATGATCCGGGTACACATGTCACCACCTATCATCTATGGTGTGTATCAAAATCCATGGTGGATGAAAATATCTAACTCTAGCTCTTCCCCTACACCCTTATAGGTAATGCCGCCAAGTGGTACATTGAGTTACCACGTGCGTCAGTTAATACCTTCGACACCTTGGCAATGGTGTTTTAGGTGGAAGCACCCTAGGGCTTTGGGTTAGAACCCCAACAGAGTAGAATAAAACTACAACAAGAAATACTCATACATCTTAGGCAAAATTCTTACATAATCAAACTACGTAAGAGTGACTGTACCTGGATTTCCTTCGTTCAAGTAGGTCCACAGGGTTTAGACCCTCTGCAACTCCCGATGTTCGTCAAAGCTGAAAATCATTCAACTCGAACATAAATAGTAGTATAGAAGTAAAGAATATTCATGAAATTGACTATATATCATATAAACAAATGATTGATCATACATCAAAATGACATTCATGTATGAATTAAAACATGAATTGATGCATAAACATAGTTAATTTCATAAACAAGACAACATTTCTTTTATTGTAGTAAGTTATAAATAATATGGAGAGAATTCACCTGAGTCTTCTTCTTCTAGCCCCAAGTGGAACCATCCTACGGATTTTTCCTATCCCAACCTTCAACAATATTCTTCCATCACCAACACCATGATATCTCAAGCAAAGGGGAGGATATCTATAATCAAGGAAACAAGGGTTTCCTAAAGCTTGGGAAAGTGCATGAAGCACAGGTATTCATCAAACTCAGTCAGGGATAATCTTAGTATAATAACTCTATATCTTCTCCTCCTTAAGGCCTTCCCATAGAGGTGTATTTATACCTCTCCCAATTATTTTTTTAGTTGGGAAACAGTTGGGAAATAATTGGGCCATGGGAAATAGGAGGTAATCAACATGTAAAATCTGTGAACTTCACCCATAATTAAGGAAATTTATTTTTTTTAAGTGTTTTAATACATATACGTAGGTTAGGTATTGATTGACCCGCGTGTACATGCATTTAGCTTAGGGAAAAGTAGCGTACATGGAATAAAACACTATTTTTTATAAATTTGGACCATCTAGAAGGAGGGGTTTCCCTAGGCCATAAACAAAGCATCACAACTACCAAGAGTGGTAAATGGTGCTATGACAGATGCCCCCTAATATATGAGGTTAGAAGGGATACATGATGGCTGAAATGTATTAAGTGTATGGAAAGAATCATGTCGAGGCTGAGAAGGACTTCACTAGAATTTAGCCTGCCAAGCCATGAAAAGAGATCAAAAAGACATTGTTGTCTGAGGCGGGCATACCCATGCTCAGAGAAAGTAACGCATGTCCAGATATCAAGTACAAGTGGATTCAATATGTATACAAGTATAAAAGAATTTAAAGTACATAATGGATTATTTGATCATGATCGAAAAAGTACATGTCTCAATATTGCATATAAGAAGACGATCAATGATGTTGAAGGATGAAGCTGATCACTGATCTCAAAAAATTGATCCCAATAGTACCAAATGAACATGATGGAATAAAATTATACTACATCACAACTTGGATGCCAGTATACAAGATGTTGTTGTGAAGAACTACAACATATAAGGGGGATGGTGCCAACTAGTAGTAATAGGAGCAACTGACAAGTGAACCAAAATATGTTGATGCAACCCGAGGTCTTCACCAACTGCCACGATACATTTGTACACAATGGGAATAAATGAGCTGAGGTTGACCACATGAGAAATCATTTGATTATTGGTCATTGATGTATACTGTTAACAAAAGTGATACTACTCACCGATAATGATAATGAGAGTCAAGGTACCCAGTACAATATAACAAGTGCAAATGAATGAGCTAAAGTTGAACACTTGAAAGAATCTATCAATCAGGAGACAATGATGGTTTCCCACTGATGGTAGTGAAGGAATCTGCCATTGATGACTGCAAACCCCAAGGTACTGCCAAATTGACTCTAGATCTTTGTCCCAGAGAAAATGAGTTGTAGTCAATAGGAAAAGATCTACTAGAAGGAAGGCATTAAGGCATCCTTCATCAACCTAGTGCGAGTGTAAACCGTAGGCCAATAATGTGGAAGGAATCACACGAAAAAGATGTAGTAACCCAACCGAAGCACGTTTCAGCATACACAAGATGTAGCTAATGCATGATAGAAACCCTCTGAACCAACCAATAATGAAAGCTGAAACAGAGGCGAGGAATCCACCAATAGGGTCAAATGGAAACCAAGGCACTACATGAATCCCAATGTGTGATAATGAAAGTTGATGTTGAACACAAGGGAAACCAGTCATTCAAAGACCCATGATATTGATCGATGCTGAGCACAAGGTGACTTGTCAATAATGAAAATAGGGCCAGGGTGTGGCTCTAGGTCTGCCCTCAGAGAAATATGTCATAGTCGATAAGGACAAGACCTACCAAAAAGAAGTCAATGGAGACCTTCTCAAACCAACATGAGCAAAGGAACAATATAACTGATGTGATGAAAAACATGACACTGACAACCAGGGATGGCCAACTGAAAAATGGGTCAAGAGACATAGTAGAGAGGTTGACTCAAGTTTACTTCCCTTGAACAAAATCATGACTCAATGATGACTATATGGCTACATATGATAACTCTGTATAAGTTTGTCATGCAAGAGGCATAAGAAAACTATCCATATGATTGGAAGTGGTAACCAATCAAAGGAGTACTAACTCAATAACAAGATTAAGGCACACCTAAGTCAAACTAAATCCCACCCAAATGGAGGAGAGAATTTATTTTGAGTGCTTTGTTCAAGAGTGACATGATTGACTCTAGCTGTCAACAAAATATGGAAATGTTTTCATGTTCCCTCTCTTTTTGGAATATATAATTTTTTTTTTGTATCTTTCTTTAAGCTAGAAAAAGAATAAAATAATGTTATAGTACAGTGGAAAGAACGAGTGTTAGAGAAACAGTTGATCTATTTCCTGGGATGGGAACATTCCTATGCTCAATGCAGGGAGGTGAAACTGGTCAAGGACACTCAAAGGGATGCTCTTTCCATGGGTAAAAGTATGCGTCAAGTTGAAAATCTAAGTGATTGCATGGTTGATTTTGCAGAAGACATGATAAAATAAGTGGCTTAAACACAAGTCCAAGTGAAGCTGACTCAAGGCCAAAAGGTGAAAATAGTCAAAATGTAATGTAGTAGTACAACTCAACACAAAGGAGCCTCTAGGGTATAAAGCCAAAAATTAGTGTGAAAGAAAGGAGAATGTGTCTTCAACGCATAAGTCATGGTGGGACTAAAGAGGACTCCCGATCCTACTCAGTATAGCATTATAGGCAACCAATGTTAGCTAGTTCCTAACTAAGATTCCCATGTAAAGGATGGCTCTACCATAGCATCATGATTTAAAAAATTAGTGACTGAAAATGATTTGCTAACCAAGATATGATGGGGTCGACCCTACAACTAATGTATCACTGAATGGAGGCTAGTATGCAAGATGCAACGGAAAATGGTTTTCCCTAACCTAAATTCCAGTGAGAGAACAATACCTACCATGATGGGTCAATAGTCATGGGACCGAAATAACATCTCGAAGAAGTCTCCAAAATTTCCTGAAAAAACAACCTACTCTCGACAATTCAAGCCCACAAGTCAAAAACTCCATGAGACAAAAATCAATTTTTTGAAAAAAAATATTTTGTAATTTCAAAGTTATATAATGACTTTTAGACTCATAGTTTTTTCATTTCTGTTTGGAGCAAAGAGCTATGGAGCAAAACGAAGCATGCTTTGCTCTAAACAATTGGACCATTCAAATCACCCCAAATTTTCTAGGTAACCCTGAAATCCTACTTGTAATGTTTTATGATAGTTTTTAGAAGTTTTCTCAAAGTTTTGACTGTGGGAAACTATGCCAAAAAATTCAACTCTGCGTACACATGGGTTCGATGTGAAAAATCCGTGTATACGATGGACCTACACAAAAATATGAGTAAAGGGAATCCAGGTGTACGCGAGTTAAATTTTTAACATAAAAACTAACAGTTGAAACTCCAATTTTTTTCGGGATGACTATCACTTGGAGGGAAAGAGAGCATACCACTATTGATAATGAGGTAATGAATGACCAAAATGCATTGGATGCTTTGAGAGGTTGTGGCTTACTTATGTTATTCAAAATTACAAATATGAAAGCTAATAGGCACTTGTTCGAACTTTTGATCCACTATTGGAGCATAGAGGATGACGCTTTCATGATAGACCAAATGCCTCTACAGATTGAGGTCGAAGATATCTATTTTATTACCGGTCTCTACCAAAGCGGGGAGGTCATGCATTCGACTGGAAGGATGAGAGGTAGACTTTTAGTAGAAGACTATGTCCATATATATTGTCCTGGACATCGAGAGAAGATTGGAAGTCAAATTCCAATCAAACATGTGGAAATTTTATCCTTGAGGATTTTTCTATTTACCATTGCATGGGTAAATGGGTCATCTTCCTTGCATCACACATCACGAGTTTCTATGAGCCTGGTAGTGGAATGTCTTACCACAGTAGTTGACTGGTGCACACCTCTTCTAACTAACATGAAGATTCAGTTGATATCTATACAGAAGGGTAAAATGAATAATTTTAGATATGAAACCATCTTGTGTTTGTTCTTGTTCGAGAAGGTACCTAGGCTACGTCCCAAAGTATTAGCATCCATCAGTAGCCCTAGAGATCCACGAATGGGTAGATGGATGGACTTGATGAAGCGCTTTGGGGGCGGAGACGTGCCTAGAATGGCTTTTGATGATGTGTTTTTCACCTAGTGGGATCAAAAAATCATCGCGGTTGATGACTACCCATATGCCGACATGGACTTACGAGGAGATCCAAACTTAGTGTTACCACCAAATGTAGCATGGGGAGACATAGGTAACAATTTTTTATTTTTTTGTGAATTTTTAAGATTTTTTTGGATTTTTCAATATGAAATGAATGTAGAAAATATTTTTGATGAGTCAAAATATTGACAAAATATAATAACCATGTTCTAGATGTGGGTCTAGTGAGACCTGATGGATTTCCAAGGCACAGGTGTCGTGGAAGAGGGGCCAAAGAGGCGGAAACTGAGACAGAGAAAGTCCTATATGTTGTTCAGAGAAACTTGGTGAGACTAACTCATTAGGTACCTATGATAGCCGTAGAAGATCTGCCTCAGGAGATGCAGCGCTGCATGGTAGGGGTACCACAGGATTGGGTCCGGATACTTCGGTGTGTAGCCAACACTGTGGTTAACTTTTTAGCCGCTCATCCTGAGCCAGGTCGATAGATAGATCTATGTATGACTGGACATGATTATGGGCATAAGCCCAAAATTTTGAGGGCACCATGTCCCAATTTTGTATATTATTTTTTGAACACTCCATCTATATACATGTGATTTTATGATATACATACAGATTGAATTTGTTTTTGATGTTATTTAATTGGATGAATGATTAATGTGCCAGTCTAATGCTTGATTAGCAATAGATTCTGCTAATGAATTATCAGATCGTGGAATGTGAACATATGTGATCTAAATAAATGATAGTTGCAACACTCTCACTCTCAAAAATTGGTGATATAAGGATCACGAACTTGATAAGTGTTATTTTACTATGACACCACCAATTCTGAGTTTAGATAAACTACCAACGAATCAATCACATAAGATATTGCTTCAGATAGTAAATTAAGAACGACAGTATATTCAGAAATGTTGTTCGAAGCAGGCCCAATACATACTTCTCTCGACACCATCAACTAGCTAGATGGATAATAAATCACCCAAGCTACGGAAGCAAGATTCTGAGTGTGCCTACTTGCACCATCGGAGAATCTGAAATATATCGAATCATCCATAAATATGTGCCAAAGAAGATAAAAAAAATGTCGATATCACCAAATTCCAGACAAATATGTACAAAGATACAGAATATACAAACAAGCAATTGCTCGGATGAAGCCTAAGCAAAATAATTCTTAAGGTAAAGCCCAATTCGAGGCTCCACCAACTTGTTCCCTTCAAAATCAATTAATTCATAAGCCCCTTTCCCCAAAACAAGCTTGATTATAAAGGGACCATACCACATAGATTTGAATTTTCCTACCCCTAGGGTGTCTTTGTCTTGGTCATAGACTAAGACAAGGTCACCTTCAGAAAAAACCCGAGGACGAACAACTTTATCATATTGAGTTTTAATCCTCTTCTTATGGGCTTCATTTATTATGGTTGCATCTCAACGCTTCTCATCAAGTTGTTCCAAATGAACAAGGCATTCTTCAAGACTAGATGTCTCCAGAAGAAGTTCTATAGCTAGCTTAAGGGATATAATTTCACATTCGATAGGGAAAAGAGATTCCAACCCATAAACTAGTTAAAAAGGAGTAAAACTGGTGGCAGTCTTAACTAAGGCTTGATATGCCCAGAGCGCCAGGTACAACATGATGTGCCCATTGGATCGATTTTTATCAATTTCCTTTACAGGATGGTCTTAAGGGACTTATTTACAACTTCAACCTTCCCATTGGCCTGAGGATAATATGGAGATGAATGCTCCTACTAGAAGCCCAACTTGAGAGCCAATTCAGTCATCAGTTGATTATGGAAGTGACTGCCATGGTCAGTGACAATCTATCTTGGCATACCAAATCATGAAATAACCTGGCTGAAAAGAAACAAGGTTGTTGTCTCACTATCATTTTTGTAAGTAGGCATGGCCTCAACCCACTTTGTAAAGTAGTCTACGACTATAATGATGTACTTGTGATTCGCTGACGAAGGTGGATTACAAGTATTAAAATCAATGCCCCACTTCGTAAATGGACTGACAATGATAACAGGAAAAAGTGGAGCTTGATGTGTGCACATTTTCCGAATATAAATTTGACAAGGATGGAAATGTTTGACTGATTCAATATAGTCTTTGAAAATTGAAGGCCAAAAGTAGCCTTCTCGCAAATTTTTTTGGGTTGTAGCAAGCTCCAATAGATGACTGCCACAAGCTCCACTATGGCAATCATTAAGTACAAAATCAGCTTCTTCCAAAGTTAAGGAATCCCTAAGGATTAAGTCAACCCCTCTGTGATATAATGTATCACCAATAATAACATAGCTTTTTGCAATTTGACGTAACTTTCGATGCTCATATTTGGAGAAAGCAGGTGGAAAGTTTGAAGTCTAGAGATATATAATGATATCTCCATACCAGAGATCTTGTGAAGAAATGAGGAATAAATGTTCATGGGGAAGATTTTCCTCATAAACAATAGCTTCCTCACAAGGCAACTCCAAAATCAGTTCCGCAAAAACTAATGACTTCTTAGATTTAGCTTACAAGAATTCGAGATTGAACTCTTGGAAAATAACAATCCATCGATTATACTTACCCCCAATCACTCACCTACAAAGGACAAACTAAAAAGGGTTGATAGCTACTAAGACGAATGTTTTGCACAGTAGAATGTAATGACGAAGCCACTGGATAGCATGGATAGCTACGAAGGCCAATTTCTTGATGGGAGAATAGCGTAGCTCAGGTCCTACTAAGCCTCAACTCAAGTAGTAGATTACATTCTCACTAAGAGCATCATCCTCCTGAACCAGAACCATACCAATGGTTGATTTTACCGCAGTGAGATACAAAAGGAAATCTCTACCATAATTTGGTGGAATCAATAATGGAGCAGAGGTTAATGATTTTTTCAAGCATCAAAATATCATTTCGTGAAATCATCCCATAAAAAGGGAACTCCTTTCTTAAGCAAACGCATAAATCTTTGGTAATATCGGTGTAATTTGCTATAAATCTCCTCAAGAAATTTTCCTTCCCTTGGAAACTTTGAGGTTGGATGAATGGAAGATGGGGGAGGCAACTGAATTATTGCCTCAACCTTGAAAGGATCAACACAAATCCCTTCAATCGATATGATGAATCTTAATAGCTGACCGGATGTGACCTTGAAAACACACTTATTCGGATTCAACCGGATTTTATAAAAATGACATCTCTCAAAGACTAATTGAAGGTGGCTAGGATGTTCAATTCTCTTGTGAGAACGAGCAGCTAGGTTATCCAAGTATGCTTTGATAACATGTTTGATATCATGGAAAGAATAAGACATGGCCCGCTGAAAAGTAGCTCCATCATTTTTAAGACCAAAAGGCATCTTCTTGTATGAAAACATGCCCTAGGGACAAATAAAGGTTGTCTTGTGTTGATTCTTTGGATGGATAGTAATTTGATTGCAACCAGACAATCCATCCATGAATGAAAAAATTTCATTACCTGCACATTCATCAACAATTTGATCAATAAAAGGCATGGGGTAATTGTCTTTTGGACAAGCTTTGTTTAAATCCCTAAAGTCGATACATGCTCAGATCGTTCCTTGCTTCTTATCTATTGGGACTAGCTTGGAAACCCACTCATTTAGAGGAATGGGGTATATGAAACCCGCCTTAAGTAGATTTTCAACTTCAGCTTTAATAGCTGCTACTTCTTGAGGATTGACCAGTCGAAGTTTTTGATGAATCGGTTTGGCATTTTCATATGTAATGATCTCATGTTGGACTATAGATGGATCAATTCCAAGCATTTCCTCATAATACCAAGTGAACACATCTTGAAACTCTTTAAAGAGATCAGTGTAGATTTGAATTTTTTCATGGGAACAATCAGCTCTGATGAAGACATTTTATATTATGTTAGGATTCCTAGAGATGTTTATAGGTACATCTCGTGAGGTAACCAACATGTTACCTTCAGCAGAAAATTGTGCTGGAGCCAAAGGGTTTGAAATTGTACAAACATCACTAGTAGATAGATTGGACAAACTAGATTCGACTTTATGCAATGTAGGAAGAAAATATGAATGATGATGTAAATATTCCAATGGTCGATCCAAACCCATCATTGCTTCCAAAATTTCTTCTTTAGATGGTAAGATTGTATCCAAGCAATCTAGAGCTGAAGTAGAATCAAGGGTCCAAGCCAGAGCCACATCTCCATCGAACTCCTCTTGTGAAAAAGGAGTGGGATGGTTGTCTACAGAGTTAATGATAGATTGATAAGTGAGTTCCGCTGCAGACATGGGAAATACCATTCCACCTACCTACCCTCCATCTAATTTTGCGGTAGATAAAAGTAAGGGCCAAGGGTATAAAAAATAATGAGTTAGAAAGAACTCTTTCCGAGAAGGTCCCTTAGAGGATGAAATTGCATTAATTCTAGCTATAGGAGGAGGGAGGTCAAATATACCCATTAATGAAGAGTAAATCCCAACTCCTAAATTCTCAATAGGTTAACGTGGATTGTCCACCAATGGAATGGTAGAATCTAAAGTTGCGTGGGATTCACCTGGATAATAGTCTAATTGATCAACTCTAACAATCCTCCCCTCATGAGGAAAACAAAGGATGCAGAATAATGATGAAACTATGGAATCCATCTCGAATTCCAGCCTAAGAGGAGGTTATAATCTAGGTTCGTTTCAACAATTTCTACCTCAATATTCACTACCTTTCCCCCAACACAGATAGGAAAGGCTGGAATAATCATGTGTAGCCTATGAGAATGTCCATCAAATTCTGTCAAAAGAGTTGGTGAAGGAACAACTGAAGGTGATCCAATGGCCTTCCAACATGACATAGACATGATGCATGTGGAAGCTCCCTCATCTATAACTGTCCAAAAAATATTGGTCTTTCGGTATGTGGACTTTATCTGGAAAGCCATATGGTGAGGAAGTCTCTTTTTGACATTCAACATATAAAAATTGAGCACTAGATAATTCTTTGGATCTACTACACCGATTGTCGAAAGTAAATCACTTCTCTAAGTAGGGCATGATTGGAGTACCTCCAATGCAGACATGGCATAGCGGCTTTGGGCTAGATCTTCTACAATCAAGTAGTTATGGGTTGCCATAGCATTAGGGTTAATAGTCAAGCTCTTTTTGGAGCCTTTCGGTATTCGAGGTATAGACTCAACCGAGGGTCGCTCAATATGAAGTGGTTTTGTGGCTTTGGGAATAGATTCAGCCTTAGATGTTTCTGATTCACCATAATCATGTGCTCGTGTAGTTACATCGATATGAGAGCCCATCATATAGACATTTAATGAATTTTCCCCTTCCTGGTTGCCCCCAAAGGAGGTACTAGCATTAGAATTCATGCCAGCAAGTAATTGCTACCCTTGGGGAAAAGGGTTAGTCAAAACAGCTTGGGAGCTAGAGGACCCTTGCTATACTAATAAGTGTTGAGCATCTTGCATCTTGGGGCAGAGGTGAGTCAGATGATCTCCATTTCATAACTTGCATGGAAATTTTACCTTTTTCTTCAACTCTTTCCTACCCTCTCCAGCACCATTACCGGGTTTGTTTCCATTGCCTTTCCCTTCTTGGTTCTTCTTCTTACATTGTCCCTTATTCTTCCCATCAGATTGTTGATTTCCTTTGGGGTTAGAGGTTTGAATGGAATTTATAGAGGTAGGTTGGGAAGGTGTAGGTACAGACGGTGTTGCTTGGTTAAATGAAGCAATTTGTAGAGACAACTGTTGTAATTGATTTAGTAGGTTCACCGCATTAATATCAATTGATCTGACTATACCATCGATGTGGGGGCCTAGTTTCAGTTTGGAAAAATCGACCTTATATCTAGGAGCATCAGGTAGAATTTTCTGAAGAGTCCTAGATTGAGAATATATTAGTTCCAATTACTGGGCTCGAAAAATGGCCTGCTCTTCTGAATAAACACCAGAAAGAGACACATCCTTTAAGATCTTAGGTTATAATGATTTGAGAAACCATTCGAGAAGGAATTCTGGTAGGATTCCATCTTTGATAAGCCTTTTCATCCTCCTCCATTCTTGGATGTGATCCAAAATGTGAGTTTCGGTGTCTTTCGAAAAGTTAGCCAGAAGTTCAATTTCTACTTCATATCGGACAGCAACTGAAAATGGTTCAAAAGGATATTAGCCATATCATAGAAAGAAGTAAAGGTTCCCCTTGGAAACTCTATATACCATTTGGCCACATTTCTAGTTAGGGTGTGACGAAATAACCTCAACCTGATCGAATCATCTATCAGGGAGTTGGATGAGCACCATAAGTGAAATGTGGTTACATGGTCTCCCATATCTTCACCACTCTTTCCTTTGAATTTTGGGAGATCCAAGGGAAGTTTAGTTGGGACCGGAGGCCAAGCTAGATCGTACCAAATTGGATCATTTTTCAATTTGGTTAAGTCTGGCAAGTTTAGCATGGCCAGAAAAGGAAGTCGTGGTGAACCTTGGGAATTCCATCCCGAGCGGGCAGGGCTCTCAAAGGTCTGAAAAGAATGACCTAGATTTTGAAAAACACCAGGTTTCTCGAAGTAACTCATAGAGCCTACTGAACCAAAAGGTGGAGCTTGTGGTCAAGCAAGATTTGGAGTTTGACCAACTCCTACCGAAAATCCTCTGTAACCAATGAAGTTACCCCCTAATGAAGTATTGAAAGGAGATGACAGCCCCTGATAAGGATTCCATGCATTAGCAAAGGGTGGAAAATTCTGAAATGAATTAACTGAAGAATATGGAACATTCCCTTGTTGGTTGAAAAATTGATTCCCAGCTCCCATCCCACTAACTATAGGATTTGTCGAACTCTGGAATGGGTTATTACCCTAACTTGTAAAAGAAAAAGGAATTGACTCTATTGTCAGATTGGAATGTGGTATATAACCACTTCCAAATGGGAAGCCGTGAAAAGAATTCGATCCACTCATCATGGATGTAGAGGAAATTGATGGTATGTTCAAAGGAACTGAAGGAATATCGTGGGATTACATTCCATAAGGGAAAAATCCAAAACCGGATGCAGTAGCCTGAGAACTTCCACTCGTTGACGGAATGGAAGTAGACCCAAATATAGCCAAGTTGGGATTAATATAAGGGATAGAAATAGTTGCCCCTCCTTGTACAAATATGGGAATCTTCATGCTCGCAACACTCATCATAGATGCCATGCTTCCAACAATGGTCATCAAAGGAATAGATGGATGTAACTTTGGCTCGAAGGCCTACGAGTTAGGGTTCTGACGTACGATAGAATGTTTGGATGATTGGAGGAAAAGGAGAATTTGGAGCTACAACCGACTCTGAAAGCTCTTCAACTTCGAGCTTATCTTCTGATTGAAAAAGTACTCGAGAAAGAACTGGTGTGTTCCTCTCTAGCTCTCTACTAGTACCAGGTCTATCTTGTGAATCAATGACCCCAAGCAGAGGATCAATCTCCAATGCGCCTGCTACCACTGGTTGAAAACTACCAGCAGAATCGCTCCTACGCCTTCTAGGAGAAGGCCTGGGACTTGTAGGTGATAACCCATGAAGTCTCCTACACCGTCGAGATGGTCGATTAGCCACTTTGAATTATTTAAAAGATCTACTTAAAGGCTCAAAAAATTAAAAAGCTAGGTTGACTACGAGCAAAGAACACTCACTAAAAAGTCCCTAAAAATATCAACAATCAAATAAATATCGAGTATTTCTTCTCCAGGTGATTAGGACCAGACACCAAAATACAAGAAAGTTAATAAAAAGGGCCTTTCGAAAATAGACTGGGGTAATTACACCCCAGGCCTACTAGAGAAGGTATTAGAGGTAGTTACGCTCACCTCCATATAACAGCGTTTGCTGGTGCAAGCCCCCAAGCTTCGCAAGGGTGCCCTCCAGAAGTACTGTTGAATGTGATACAACGTCAACCTTAGGTGCCATGAGATTCTCCTCTGCAGCCACCTGTCCAGTCCCTAGGATAGGCAACTATGGTCACCAACTCGTATCAGAATCCGGGCGGAAAAGTTGTGAGGCAGGATCTGACAAGTAAGAGAGGAGGTATATCTTGTCCTTATCTTCACTCTCCCTCATTCTTTACTCCCATTTATGGAGCTTTCCCAGTTTCCCTAACGCTATTTTATTTCACTCATTAATCAAAATTCTATATTTTGTAATTTTGAGTGGCCTTGGAGAGTTAACTCTCCTCTCACCTAATCCAAGGCCCTAATAAACCTAAACTTGTTGGTGTATTCTGATGAAAATATTTTAATTAATCGCTTGATTTTAATGGTTGTTCTTTAAGTCAAGGGTATAGATGGGAGTGAAATCAATTATGTGTGTATGATGCAACAGAAATCAATGAAAATGCAACTACATGATTGCAATCATTTTTTCTTTCATGAAAAGAGATATCTACATGGGTTCTATGAAACTTCTACAAAGAAAAAGTATTTTATTTTCTTTTTTTCATGAAACACACTTCACACACCCAAAAGCTAAAAGACTATGAATTCTTTAACAATGCAAACTACCCTAATGCAAGATATAATGGAGATGCAAGATCCTAAATCACTCAAAAAGCAAAAGAAATTGTTTATAACTAACAATTAGCCAGCTTAAGTACTGAAGAAAACATAAATTTTGAACGCAAAATCTCTCCAAACAAGAAGGACTAATTGTAAAAGATCGCAATTCATTTTCAAAAACCAAAAGAAAATAAAAACAAAGTTTTTTGAGACATTTTCTTTTTAAATAAGCAACCAAAATAACTTTGTGAAAAAACCCAAAATGCTACTAAAACTCAAAAGATCGAAAAAAGAGCACAAGGAGTCTTTACAAGTTACAAACTCAAAAATGAATGAAAACTATGAGAAAAAAGACTTCGACTTGTAAAAAATGACCGAAACAACAACAAAGAGCTTGAAAAACTGACCAAGAAGCCAAGAAAGAAATACTTCCAAATTCGTCAAAAATAATTTCAGAAAGCAAGAAAAGCTATGAGGCCACAAAACAAAGGAAAGCAAAGCAAGTATATTCAAAATCCAGGCTTTACACTGAAACTAAAAACAATCTCATGTTCTAGAAGACTGGAACAATCAAGAACTTCAGGACAAAGCCTTGTGTGCCAAAACACAAATAACAAAATCGCTAAAGAAGCAAACCTCGACAAAATATTTTCAATGAGGAAGGGACTTTGAAATAGTAAGCTTGTAGAATAATTAAATTCTTTAGAAAGAAATTGACCACACAGAGACTGAAAAGACTAGGCAACAAATCTATCTGGGCAAAGAGATTTGAAAAATAAATGCAAAAATTTTCATATGCGACTGTGTTCAAACACAGAAGTGTGCACACGCGCTTCTGACACAGGAAACTCGTGTATACATGGGTTCACTTTACAGAAACAAGCGTGTATATGCTATTGTAAACAAAGTAAAGAGTGTATACAAATCTTTGAAAGAAAAAATAAAAACAAATTCTGATCCAAAAGATCAGACTTAAGGCCTGGGTCTCTAGTAGACCAAATAAGACATTAACAACAAGCAAACCAAAGACTATGCCCTGATTGATAATGAACAACCCAAACCAAGAATAACAATATTGTTATCCCCAGCAGAGTCACCAATTATGTTTCAAGTGGAAGCACCCTAGGGCTTTGGGTTAGAACCCCAACAGAGCAAAAGAAAACTACAACAAGAAATACTCATACATCTCAAGAAAAATGCTTTATAATCAAACTAAGTAAGAGCGACTATACCTGGATTTCCTTAATTCAGTAGGTATGCAAGGTTCAAACCCTCTACAACTCCCGATGTTCTTCAAACTTGAAAATCATTCAATTTGAAAATACATAGAAGTATAGAAGTAAAGCATATTCATGAAATTGACTTTATATCATATTAAAAAAATGATTGATCATACATCAAAACGACATTCATATATGAATTAAAACATGAATTGATGCATAAACATATTTAATTTTGGAAACAAGACAACATTTCTTTTATTGTAATAAGCTATAAATAACATGGAGAGAATTCACCTAAGACTTCTTCTTCTGGCTCCAAGCAGAACCATCCTTCGGATTCATCCTATCCTAGCCTTCAACAATCTTATTCCATCACCAACACCATGATATCTCAAGCAAAGGGGAGGATATCTATAATCAAGGAAACAAGGGTTTCCTGAAGGTTGGGGAAGTGTGTGAGGAATAGGGATTCATTAGACTCAATCAATGATAATCTCAGTATAATAACTCTATCTCTTCTCCTCCTTAAGGCCTTCCCATAGAGGTGTATTTATACTTCTCCCAATTAGTTTTTTAGTTGGGAAACAGTTGGGCCATGGGCAATAGGAGGTAATCAACAGGTAAAACCCATGAACACTGCCCATAATTAAGGAAATTTAATTTTTTTAAGTGTTTTAATACATATATGTATAGGCGGGTTGGGTATTGACTGACCTACATGTACACGCTTTTAGCTCAGGGAAAAGTAGCATACAAGGAATAAAACACTGTTTTTTATATTTTTGGACCAAGTCTAGAAGGAGAGGTTGCCCCAGGCCATAAACAAAGCATCACAAATACCAAGAGTGGTAAATGCTGCTATAACATATGGAATTTTTAAAGCACTTTCAGTTTCCCATCCTCTATGAAACTAGGATGGAACTTCTTACTACATTGTGCCAAGACACCTCCACCCACATCTTCTATCACATTAATGAATAGAGACGTAGGTAGAGGCTAGTCAAAGCCCTTGTTCTAGATTATATATTAGTAGATTAGTTCTGTAAATCTCTTCTTCCCCAAATCACCAAGGACATTGCCTTAGGTGGTGTTATTAATGAAGACCAAACCATTCATCGTGCCCAACACTTAGATCTGATTTATTCGTAGTCTAGAACATTGTACAACATAATTCCCAATGCCCCCAGAACTTCCAATGCTCTTGTTACTCATAAAGATGGTGTGCACGCTAACGGTATCATCAACGCTACCTTTGGGTATGTTGTAAAATAGTTTAGCTGACACATTGCCTATTTTTCTGTTAATCCCACTACTTCTACCCAATTGGCTACTCTTCCTACCACTGCGGTAAAATCCATGTAGTCTACGTAAAAACCTAGTGGAAAGAAAAAGAAGAAAAAGAAGAAGACCTCTCCTTTTGAAGAGAAGCTAGCCAAGCAATCCAACCCCAAGAAGAAAGTTGTTGCACCCCCTGACAATGGAAAGGACAAAGTTTTCAAGTTCCCTTGCAAAATTTGTGTAGAAGACCACATGACACATTGATGTTCATGTCTCTAAGAATGCACATATATTCTCAATCAAAAGGACATTGACTGGACCATCACATTCCTACACAACCCTTTTCTTATTGAGCAACAGCAAAATCTTATTGCGAACCTACCCGAACCCCCACAAGGCAGCAATGATAATTCAAATCATCCTTCCTTTAATGAAGGATCATCGACCATTTACACCTTTGAAACAGTTGATCTTCAAACACAAGCCAAAACTTATGGAGCTCCAATTGTGAATGCTCAAGATGCTTCTTCGAGTTCAAATCCACCACCACCTAATGATCTTCGTATCGAAAGGCCTATTTCTCATTTTGTAATTCACCCCCTAAAAGGGGCACTTCATCGCACAACACATAATACATCTGCACGTGCTTCCTAGAAGTATAGTATTGTAGAAGACTTGGTGCAAGCACCATTAAGTATGTCTCCACTCGAAGTATTGCAAAATTTTCCAGCACAATGGAAAGATTTTCTTTCACCTATTGGTGCGTTGACCATCAGGATTCCATGCTAGCAATATTTGACATGGAGAAATGTAAACCCCACCTTTCCCACCAACTTGCATTTCAGGTACATATTTTTTCAAAAGTTCAAGCTGTACATAGAACAATCATTGAAGAAGGTGCTTCGACCTGCAACATATCTACTTCATGTTGCCCACCTTGGGTTCTCCAACCCTATCTCCACCATTGAATTCACTTAAAGCATTCAATGGCCATAAATTCATCCTGAAAGGTTACCTTGCTAACTATCCCATCACTCTGAGTGGGAAAACAGTAATGGTGGACATTGAAGTCGTAGATCGAAAACTAGACTATAATCTGCGTTTGGGATGCAGTTGGACTTATTCCATGACTACCATCAGTTCTTTGGTTTTCCACCTCATCCTCTTTCCATTGGGTGAGAGAATAGTGATGGTGGACCAGTTGTCCTTCTTCACCCTAGATTTCTCCCCATTTCCTAGCAACACCATACCTTTAGTGGGTGGCATACTTGACTCTTATGTTAGTATTGGTGTTGGTCTTTTGAAGGGTTCTTTCTTAATGGGTTGCTTTCCTCTCCCACTGCCTAAGGTTCCACAAATTCCTCATGAACCAACCGATCCCTGGATCCTCCTGACCCATTCACACATTGACTCTTATTGAGAAAAAATGCTGCTCTCACTAGTCAAATTGGCCTATTAAGCCATTCAATCTGCATCAGAGTCTCTTCTCACTTTGGTCACGACCAATGGTACCATCTCGTCTCCCATCACTTCTCCCTCTAATGATCTCCTCAATCAATTCCTACCTTCAGAAAATATATTTGAGATATCATGTGTTTAGAGGAGTGGACTTGGGAAAAATCACCATCACAGTTCAATATCTAATTCGGACGTGACCCCTATACAAATCATGTCCTTTGAACCACCTAAGGTTGTTCCCTCAATTTATACAACCATCAAAACTTTGGATTTGAAAGGGAACATGCGAAATATTTCAAAGAAAATGCTCACTGATATCTCAATCAAGGTAG
>APFE030582916.1:73185-112292 GCA_000404065.3 Pinus taeda | reverse complement strand
TAGTTAAGCTCTTATGTCAAGAATTAAATACTAAGTGTAAGAAGCTATGATCTGGTGCAAAAACTAGTTTCCTGCCACGGGGTCTGGGTGCTCTGAACTTGAGAAAGTTCAAGCCCTTACACGAAGGAAAACGCTTTTAGTACAAACACCATTTATACCCTCTACATAAATTTATGTTCTTGCACTAGTGCAAGATAGATTAATGCAAGAGGGAAATCCCTACATAAGAAGGTTTGAAGGGCCCATCTGTTGACACTTCTGAAGTGTCTTTGCTAAAGAAAACACACACTCAATAGTTAATCAATAGTTAGCTAGAGTGATTGCTCCTGTATTTCTAGATCTCTTTTGCAAATGCATTTTTCCTTGATCCAGTCTTAGATTATTTTGATGGTTCAAGTTGTCTTTTTCTCTTTAGTTTGATTCTGCAATCCTTCCTTTAAAGAAAGTAGGGATTGACATTAGAAATATTCATACCATCTCTGGAATTACCTGTGCTTCATCTCTAATCTTACAAATCCCCGAGGTTGACAATTAAGTGTTGAGGAATTTTCTTAAGTGCAATTCCTACACCCAACACTTAGTGTAATTGGAATTCAGCTTGCCTTCGATGGATTTCTGTAATTAATGCAGTTTCTGCCATACTCTGCCATGACACACACAACATTCAGTAATATATATCTTTGGATTGCCATCAATCCTACAGTGATCGATGGTCGATCAACACGCATAAAAATGAGATTCAAGACACCAATGCATATATACACAGTATAACTAGAAAAGGCATAAAATACACATATACATAAAGCTCGCATATTTCTATTAGATACATATACAGACCTCTATTACAAACTAAGGCATCTCAACCTTAGGAATAATTCTCCCTTGACTACATTGGATCAATACTCATGTTTACAATCTCTATCTATCACTCTCTGTCTCTCTATGAACACGTAGGCTCATATATATATATATATATATATATATATATATATATATAAGGAAGCATTGGATCAGATCATTGGAAGGATCTGATCAATCCTTTCCATGAATCACTCAACAATTCCTTAATCTCTCTACATGCACAAATATGTGGTAGATTACATTTAATAAGTTTCTTCGAGACTTTTATCCATTCAATCATTTACTCTGTTTTGAACAGGATTATCCCCTATTTTGCTCGATGATCCACATCTCCTCCTTCTCTGCTTTGGATTCCTCCTTTAATTAAGGGTGCTTGGATGCTCCTACATCAGACTCCTGAGGGACAAAAATTTATCACCTCCTCGTCATATGCTTCTCCTTGTCCTTAGCAATTCTACCCAACTCTCAGTGGAATTGCCTTCATGATCTTCTGTGAGCTACAACCAACCTCTACAATAATAGTCTTCCTCCGCTACATGATACCTCACCAAGCTCTCCTCAGTATTTTGGAATCCTTCTGGTTCTCTTCTTTGGAACCAATTGAGCACTCCTTGCTCTAGGTTGTTATAAGTCTTCGCACCTTTCGCTGCCGCTCACTGCATGATAATAAGATCATAACTCTCCAGCTTTAAACAATTGTACCTCCTTTCCCTTATTCCTTCTCACAAGAAATCCTTTCCCTGCTTCGATACGACTTGATGAAAAGAGAAATAGGGGTATAACCAATTTCCCCTTTCATATCAATATTCGATCATAAGACCTATGGGTTATGGCCCACAAACCTTATCGGAAGCATTTAACTTTCACTTTGGCCTTAAAACATGGACAACACATTTATCAAATTTCCCTTTGAAAACCATAACTACAACACTTTAATGCAATACAAAGGGAAACATAGAAACACATGGAAACTCCGCTTTGAACCCTTTGCTCGGATTTATATATCCGCCAGGTCCACTCTTCGCTCTGACCCTTTCCATTGCTCTGATCGCCCCGAACTATGATTCATGATTTATTGTTATCAACATATCGGTGTTCCACCACATCGATGCTATCGCAACATCCATTAATGTTAGCCCTTTGACCTCCCCGATTGCGATCAGCGATTAGATCTGGACCATCGATTTGGCTTCCGATCTAATGGTCCATGTTCCATCACATTGTCTCGATTGCAATCATTCAAGGCCCATTCTGACCAGTTCAACGAGTTGACCTGATATGCCTTCCAGACCCGATAAGGGTATAGGTCCCGTCTATAAAATTTCAAGTCCGGATTTCAAACTCGAACTATGTTTTTTCTTTTTGTTAGTGTAACTGGAATTTGGCTTGCCTTCGATGGATTTATGCACCTAACACAGTTTCTGCCATACTTTGTTATGACACACAACATTCATTAATATATATCTTTGGATCGCCATTGATCCTACAGTGACCAATGGTTGATCAACATGCATACAAGCGTGATTCAAGACACCAATGCATATATACACAGTATAACTAGAAAAGGCGTAAAATACACAGATACATACAACTCACATATTTCTATTAGATACATATACAAAATTCTATTATAGCCTAAGGCATCTTAGTCTTAGGAACAATTCTCCCTCGACTACATTGGATCAATACTCGGGTTTAAAATCTCTATCTATCACTCTTTGTCTCTCTACAAACACGCAGGCTCATATATATATATAAGGAAGCATTGGATCGGATCACTGGAAGGATCCAATCAATCCTCTCCATGAATCACTCACCAACTCCCTAATCTCTCTACATGCATACATATGTGGCATACTAAATTTTAATAAATTCCCTTGAGACTTTTATCCATTCCATCATTTACTCTGCTTTGAACAGAATTGTCCCCTATTTTGCTCGATGGTCCACATCTCCTCCTTCTCTGCTTTGGATTCCTCCTTTAATTAAGGGTGCTTGGATGCTCCTACATCAGCTTATATGGAAGGTTTTGATATGCCTTTGAAAAGGAAATTAGATGAATTCAATGAAAGACTGACAATATTTATTATTCTTGTTCATTTTCTTGTTTGGATCATCAAGTCAAACATTTTATCTCATGGGACATCATATATGGTTCACCAAAAATTGTTTGATTCTCATTTAAGAAGTGTACATACTATTTTAAGATCATTGTAGCTATGGCAGATGCTACTACACTAGGCGAATTTCCTATTGTTATTACTACACGTTTGGCTCTTGGGACATGTAAGATGGAAAGAAAAGAATGTTGGCATTATGATTCTGGTTTGGCTCTATGGTACAGGTGTTGTACTTGATGGCAACTCACTCATGTGGTAGATCCCAGTTCAAGCACTCAAAATCATGGAAAATGAGATACCTGCAGGTGATCCTAAGAGAATTTGTAGACCCGCAGGTACGCCAACCAAGAAGTGTCGACATACATGCAGGTGCTCCGTTCAGAAGGTGAAAACCCCAGTTTCACTCACTCCAATGCAAAAAAGCACGTGCTCATGGGAATCTTTATGAATGGTTCATGGTATTTAGCCCGACATATTTGATCCTATGGTTTTGGTCCGTGGTTTTGCATCTACAAATATTGATCCAAGGTATTGGGTTCATGGTATTGTGTTATTATGGTTTTGGACCGTGGTATTGTGAAAGGCTTACCTATAAAAAGGAAAGGAGATCTCTTGGCCACACACTTGTGAAATTTGAATATCTTAAGATCTGAAATTTTGGCTGATTGGTTTTTAAAAAGCTAGATCTAAATCAAGGAGAAAACTTAAGGCGAATCTATTGATAGGTCGTGATCTCTCGGGCGCATGAATAGATATGTGGATCTGACTGACTGCGGCACGTTGGAGAACTGTTAATTTGGCCCTAATCAGAAGTTCGCAGGTGATCCACGACGTAAGTGCAGGGGTACGTAGCACAGGAGAAAGAATAGTGCGGGGGTACGCAGCGGAGAAGAAGGCGCAGTGCGGGGTACGCAGCAAAGAAGAAGGTGCAGTGTGTGGGGTACGCAGAGAAGCAGAAGGCGCAGTGCGAGGTACACAATACAGAAGAAGACAAAGTGCGGAGGTACGCTATCAGACAAAAAGTGCAGGTGTAGATCTAAGCAAAAGTACACAGAGCACAAGAAAGATCAGGTGAGGATCTGCGCAGTTTAGACACAAAAGAACTGCGGATATCCGCAGGTTTATATTGGTCAAGTTGCGGACCTTTTTTTGAAGTATTTGTTGGCTGCCTTTTATCTATTTGTTGTAGAGTTTTGGGTTTAGTTTACTGGTATTGCCTTTCTGTTTACAGCATTCTGAGAAATTGGGTGATTCATTCGTTGATTGTATAAGGAGTTTGGTTGATTCATATGTACTTATTGATTATTTGATGTCCATGGATCGAGTTTGAAAATTCATGAAACGTGGTCCTTAAAGAAGTAAAAAGAGCAAAGGGGGTTGTAGCTCCCTTCCAGGAGAGACTCGAAAACGAGAGAGGGTTGTAGCTCTTTGCAGGTTGCAGCTTGCGTACTAGTAAAGGACTGCACCAGTACAAAATCATTGTAAAACAAGTTTCTAATTGAAAGAAGATAGAGACATACTGCAGCAAGTGGTTTTCACCCACATTGGGTTTCCACCTTATATCTAGTGTTCCTTTGTGTGATTATATGTCTTTGTTGTTCTTGCTCATTATTATATGGTACTAACATACAAACTAATGATCAATATCTGAAGAATAAATTAAAGTATAAATCTGGAAGGTATATTGAAAAGAATTTGATAATACTGATTCACCCCCCCCTCTCAGTATTATTTCCAACAATTGGTATCAGACCAGGTCCTTCAGAAGAAGCTTGATTGCTTGAAGGAAGATCTATCATCATGAGAAACTACGAGAGGGAAGCATCAATTAGGCCACCGATTTTTGATGGGACAAACTTCGTATATTGGAAGGTAAGAGTTACTGCGTATCTTCAATCTCTTGGTACAGAAGTCTGGGATATCATAGATACAGGGTATACTTTTCCTTCAGCAACTCCTATAGATCTGGATGAGAAGAAGAAATATGAAACAAATGCAAAGGCGGTCAATACTCTATTAGGATGCCTATCTCAATTAGAATTTGTCAAGGTAATGTAGTTTAAATCCGCAAAAGAGGTATGGGACAAGGTTGTTCTGAGCTATGAAGGAGATGATCAGGTAAAACAAGCAAAACTTCAAACCCTCAGGATTCAGTATGAAAATCTCAAGATGTATAATGATGAAAGTGTGGCTAGTTATTTTCTTCGTGTAGATGAGATTGTTAATTGTATGAAAAAATTGGGTGAAGAAATAAAACAAGCTGTTGTGGTTGAAAAAGTTCTAAGATCTTTGTCCTCTAGATTTGAATCTAAAGTTTCTGCTATAGAAGAAAAGGAGAATCTACAAAACCTTAAAATGTCACAGCTGCATGAAATTCTAACTGCTTATGAAATGAGGAAAGGAGGTCCATCACACAGGAGAGTAGTTGCCTTCAAGGCTTCAAGCAAAGGAGAGTACTATGAGTCAGGACACGTGTCAGAAGAAGAAAAAGAATCAAATTTTGTCAAAAATCTTCAATGGGGTACTAGAAGATTCAAAGGTAAGTTACCTTTCAAATGTTTTTCTTGTGGAAGAGTAGGTCACTATGCTGCTAAATGTTGTCATAAGGATAAGATTGACAAGGGGAAGGAACCTGTTAGATGGAACAAGAAACAAAATGCAAATAAGAAAATGTATTCACTCGTGAAGATAGTGATGGACTATCAAATAGCGATGAAGATGAACGAGGTAATCACTATAAAATTTTAATGGCCTTTGAAGATAGATGTGGATGGTTTTTATGAAGAGATTTCTAGACTCAAAACATGTTTAGGAGAAAAGAATGTGATCATTGATACTCTGCAATTTCAACTTCATGAAAAAAGAAAAAATTCTTGAGAAGTTAGAATGTAAAATTATTGGCCTTAGAAAAGAAATTGAGAAAACAAAGGCCCTTAATCATAAATTTGTTAAAGGATCTAAAACTCTGGATGAGATTATCAATGTGCAGCGTTCCCCTCTAATGAAGACACGTCTGGGGTATAATGGTGAAACATCTCAAGCTTCCACCTCCAAAAGTTATCTTGATGCAGCAAGAAGGAGTGAGCAAAAGCCTAATAGAAATCATCAGGTAAATCAGGGACAGTCTTCATCAAGAACGAACAAAGACTATCAAGAAAATCGAAGGCAAGCTACCTTAAGGACAAACAAAAGCTACAACCAACCTCAGGTAAAATCTTCCCAATTTTCTTCAAGAATGGATGACAATCGAAAATACAATCATTTGGCTAGTAGATTTGATAATCACAAAAGTTTCTTCAATGGCCAATGTTTCTCTTGCCATAACTTTGGTCATAAAGCAACTCAATATGTTGCCTATAAGACGATCATGACTAGAGAAGTTCAAAAACAAAGAAGTATGACTGGGATTACGAAAAGGACCTATAACAACTTTTCAGCGCTTGAAAATAAAATTGAATGTTCTATTTGTAATAACTTCGGTCATGAAGATTCTGAATGCAGGAGCACGTTTTGGTAGACAAAGGAACAAACCTCAAGCACCAGAACATGGAGAATAAAGGAACCACAACTAGAAAGATGTGGGATAGATTTTTATGTAGAAGGATAGGAAAATCTATGGTACATCGATAGTGGATGTTCAAAGCATATGACAGGCGATAAAGAAAAACTTGAATCATATACTGCTTTAGAAAAAGGAAAGAAAGTTTCTTTTGGAAATGATACCCCTGCTGCCATAAAAGGAAAAGGCACTGCTCAGTTGAAAGAAAAGGTCAAATCTGGAAATGTTTTGTATGTTGATGGCTTGAAGCATAATCTATTAAGTGTCAATCAGATGTGTGATAATGGAACCGAGGTAATATTTCGATTAGATGGGTGTACTGTATGTGATCTTGATACAGGAAGAATAGTGATCAAAGGCAGAAGAACTCCGAATAATTTATACATATTTGAAGAAGGACAACAACAATGCTATTTGAGAAAGGATGAAGAACACTGGTTATGGCACTAAAGGTTGGGGCATCTAAGCTTTTCAAAAATAAGGAAAGCGTGCAAATATTAGGCAGTTCGTGGTCTTCCAGAAATCAAAATTCTAGACAACACCATATGCAAATCATGTCAATTTGGAAAGCAAACCAAAACTAACTTCCCTGAGAGGGAAGGATCAGCCAACAGGCCTCTTGAGCTATTCCATATAGATGTATGTGGTCCATTTAGGACAAGGTCACCTCGAGGGGAAGAATACTTTATATTAGTCATTGACGACTTCTCCAGGATGGTTTGGTTAGGACTTATGAAGCACAAGGACAAAGCATTCAAAAAATTCAAATCCTTCAAAGCCTTGGTTGAAAATGAATCAGATTACAAAATTAAGTGCCTCAGGTTCGACGGAGGTGGGGAGTTTACCTCAAATGAATTTTTTGATTTTTGTGAAGAACATGGAATAAAGGGAATTCTCTACAGCTAGGACTCCTCAGCAAAATGGAGTGGTGGAAAGGATGAACAGAACAATCCAACAAATGGGTTGTGCTATGCTTGATGAGTCTGGAACTCCTGCAACCTTCTGGGGTGAATCTGCATTTGTTGCGGTTGTTATTCTCAATAAAACAAATGTCCGAGTAAACAACACTCAAACTCCTCATGAGCTCTGGTATGGTGAGACTCCTTCGATAAAGCATTTCAATTTTTTTTGAAGCAAATGTTATATTAAGAATAATGATGAGCAACTTGGAAAACTTGAACCTAGAGTAGATGAAGGCATTCTCCTTGGTTATTCTCCCCACAACAAAGCATATAAGTGTTATATTAGAAGACTTGGAAGAATTGTTGCAAGCATTGATGTAGTGGCTGATGAAAAAGAATACATTCCTAAGCAAGTAAATTATGAAAATATCGAAGAGGTTGAAGACTACCCTCAAAATCAGACTGATGATGAAGAAGAGACCCATGAAGAAGAAACCCATGAGGAACCAGAGGAACAAATAAGGATAGAAGAGAAGAATCCTTCCAGGTATGTCCAAAAGAATCATCCAGAATCACAAATTTTGGGGCAAAAGGAGGCAGGTGTACAAACAAGAAGAACAATTGAAGAAGCCTCAAGCTATTTGGCATTGCTCGCCTCCACTGAACCACAAAATGTAAAAGAGGCATGAAAAGATGAATGTTGGGTCAAGGCAATGGATGAAGAACTTGAGCAGATCGAAAAGAACAACACTTGGGAGTTGGTCCCTAGACCAAAAGATAAGAATGTCATAGGGACAAAATGGATCTTCAAAAATAAGTTAAATGGAAAAGGGGAAGTAATTAGAAACAAGGCCAGACTTGTCTATAAAGGGTATGCTCAACAAGAAGGAATAGACTTTGAAGAAACTTTTGCTCCAGTTGCTAGACTTGAGGCCATCCGAATATTCCTTGGTCTCTCAAGCTTTCAGAAATTCAAAGTATTTCAAATGGATGTGAAATCGACCTTTCTAAATCGAGACTTAGAAGAAGAAGTATACATTGAGCAGCTAGATGGTTTCATTCTTGGGAATGATCCAAATCTTGTATGCAGACTGAAAAAGGCTCTCTATGGTCTTAAACAGGCTCCAAGGGCTTGGTACTACCGGTTGGACAAATACCTTCATCAACAAGGTTTTTCAAAAGGTTCAGCATATAGCAATCTTTATATAAAAATTGAAAATGACAAATTGCTAATACTTGTTGTGTATGTAGATGATATTATCTTTGGCAACAATGAAGAAGCTATGAGTCAAAGCTTTTCGGTGGTGATGCAGAAAGAATTCGAAATGTGCTTGCTTGGAGAACTGACATGTTTTCTTGGATTGAAAATCCAACAAAATGAAGGTGATATCTTCTTGTCTCAAACCAAGTATCTCAAGCAAATTTTGAAGAAATATGGCATGGAAGATGCAAAACAAGTATGTACCCCCATGGTCACAGGATGCAGCCTCAGTACAAATGATGAATCAACAGCAGTGCATCAACCAACCAACAGGTCTATGATTAGATGTCTACTCTATTTGACAGGTACCCGACCAGACATCATGCATGCAGTGGGAATAGTTGGAAGATTTCAGGCAAATCCAAAGGAAACTCATCTTTCGGCAGTGAAGAGAATTTTCAAGTACCTTCAAGGAACTCAAAACTATGGCTTATGATATCCTAGAGATACAGATCTCACACTTCATGCTTATACTGATGTAGATTGGGCCAGAAGCATGGATGACAGGAAAAGCACAAGTGGTGGTGCATTCTTTATGTGTTCCAAATTAGTATCTTGGTTTAGCAAGAAATAGAGTTTGATTGCTTTATCTACAGCTGAAGCGGAATATGTGGCTGCTGCATCTTGTTGCACTCAACTTCTTTGGATGATGCAGACCTTGCAGGATTTTCAAATCACTTGTACTCCACCTATCTCCATCTTATGTGATAATACAAGTGCAATCAGCATTTCTAAGAACCCAGTCATGCATTCAAAAACCAAGCACATACCGATCAAGTATCACTTTCTCCGGGAACAAGTGTTGGAACAAAAGGTCAAGTTGGAGTATGTTCCTTCAAAGGAACATGTTGCTGATAGACTCACCAAATCATTGCCCAGGGAGACTTTTGAAAACATCAGGCAAAATCTGGGGGTGGTTGATGCATCATCTTGTTGTTGAATCTCATCTGTTTCAGAGAGTGTTGGTTGTAGGCAAGTTCCATATGGGGTATACGCGTACATTTGCTGGCTTGCAGATTGGTCGAAGATCAAATGGCACAGGTTCATGGGGAGCATATAATGCATTGTTGCCATTATGGTAGAAGATCTTCATGGCTCTACAATATGTCTCTATCGGTCATTTCTGGTGGTATCAGATCTGGTTTATTAGGGGGAGCACGATCAACAAAGCAAAGGCCTAAGCATGTTCTCAGGGGGAGCATAACCCTTTTCCCTTGATGTCAAAGGGGGAGAATGACATTGAGGATCTTGAGGTCACCATCAAGTCCAAAGGGGGAGATTGTTGACATTATGATTCTGGTTTGGCTCTATGGTACAGGTGTTGTACTTCACGGCAACTCACTCATGTGGCAAATCTCAGTTCAGGCACTCAAAATCATGGAAAATGAGATACCCATAGGTGATCCTAAGAGAATCTACGGACCCACAGGTACGCCGACCAATAATTGTGGACATACACACAGGTGCTCCGTTCAGAAGGTGCGGACCCCAGTTTCACTCACTCCAATGCAGAAAAGCGCGTGCTCATGGCAATCTTTATGAATGGATCATGGTATTTATCCCGACATATTTGATCCTATGGTTTTGGTTTGTGGTTTTTCATCTACAAATATTGATCCAAGGTATTGAGTTTATGTTATTGTGTTATTATGGTTTTGGACTGTGGTATTGTGAAAGGCTTGCCTATAAAAAGGAAAGGAGATCTCTTGGCCACACACTTGTGAAATTTGAATATCTTAAGATCTGAAATTTTGGGTGATTGCTTTTTTAAAAAGCTAGATCTAAATCAAGGAGAAAACTTAAGGCGAATCTACTAATAGGTCGTGATCTCTTGGGTGCATGAACAGATCTATGGATTTGACTGACTGTGGCACATTGGAGGACTGTTAATTTGGCCCTAATCAGAAGTTCACAGGCGATCCACAGCGTAAGTGCGGGGTACACAGCGCAGGAGAAAGCATAGTGTGGGGGTACGCAGCACAGAAGAAGGCATAGTGTGGGGTACGCAGTGAAGAAGAAGGTGCAATGCATGGGGTATGTAGAGAAGCAGAAGGCACAGTGCGAGGTACACAGTACAGAAGAAGACAAAGTGTGGAGGTACACTATCAGACAGACAGTGCAAGTGCGGATCTGAGTAGAAGTAAGCAGAGCACAAGAAAGATCAGGTGCAGATCTGCGCAGTTTAGACACAGAAGAGCTGTGAATATCTGCAGGTTTATATTGGTCAAGTTGTGGACTTTTCTTTGAAGTATTTGTTGGCTTCCTTTTATCTATTTGTTGCAGAGTTCTGGGTTTAGTATACTGGTATTGCCTTTCTGTTTACAACATTCTGAGAAATTGGGTGATTCATTGGTTGATTGTATAAGGAGTTTAGTTGATTCATATGTACTTGTTGATTATTTGATGTCCATGGGTCCGGTTTGAAAATTCATGAAACGTGGTCCTTAAAGAAGTAAAAAGAGCAAAGGGGGTTGTAGCTCCATTCCAGGAGAGACTAGAAAATGAGAGAGGGTTGTAGCTCTCTGCAGGTTGCAGCCTACGTACTGGTAAAGGACTGCACCAGTACAAAATCATTGTAAAACAAGTTTCTAATTGAAAGAAGATAGAGACATATTGCAGCAGGTGGTTTTCACCCACATTGGGTTTCCACCTTATATCTAGTGTTTCTTGGTGTGATTATCTTTCTTTCTTGTTCTTGCTCATTATTATATGGTACTAACATACAAATTAATGATCAATATCTGAAGAATAAATTAAAGTATAAATATGGAAGGTATATTGAAAAGAATTTGATAATACTGATTCATCCCCCCCCCCCCCCCCTCAGTATTATTTCCAACAAAGAATGCTATTGTACTTAATCTTTTCCTAGTGTGGAGACATTGGGCTACACAACAATAATTTTCTTTGATAAGACATCAACACTTACAACTAATCATATTTAATTCATTAAATTTATATTCATATGGAACAGTGGCGGTTCACTTCAAGAGTCTCATGTTGAAGAAACAACATATAATGTTGAGGATGGTAGCATATTAAATTGGTCGAAACATAATATGGTTGAAAATTTGGAAACTCTAGCAGAAATTGCTATAGTTTGGAATGATACGGGGACATCTTATCAAGGTCACCATCTCCATGCTACTGGAATGCTAACCAAGGGAGATTTGAATGTTAGCACTTAGATAATTTATTGATCTGTATATTTGTTTTCATGTCAGCTTCTACCATTTGAAACTATGTGGGTCAATTTGGAAGTACTAAAATAGGTATTGAAGATAATTCTGTAGAGGGTTAACGGGCTAAATGAATTCTCTCTTTTGTAGTAACTAGAAGGGTATACTAAAATCACCCTAACGTATAGATGAAACCTGATTTAGATATAGAATTTTGATTTATAATCCTTCATGGATACTTGAAGAAAACAAACATGTGATTACTTCTACCATTTTTTGCTCTAGCATAACTTGCCTATTTCTTTCTTGTTGCTTGTATGAAGGTCTTGGTTGAACATATGGGAGTTCCAAATCAAAAGGTAAGCGATGAAAGTGTCATTGTCAACAATAGAAAAGCAAAATTATGTGAGTGCTTATGCCCATGTTTTTCTTTAATCATGTGATTTAGAATTTATCATTGTCACCTTTCTCTCACAATGAATTGTATACTAGAGTTATATTCCTAACTTGTTAAAATTCATTTTTTCTTTTGTATAGCTAATTGTGATTGGTGGATACACATAGCAAAGAGGTTGGATTTGTTGGAGTTTGATCATTATCGGAAATAAATGAGTTTTATTGTTAGGGAACCTTTTGGACAAAATTATCTCTTACCAAAGGTTGTTATTTGCTAAAAATGTTTTATCATTGTCATTTTCAATCCTATGTTAAACTTTATTTATCTAGCGTGTCACATGATTCTGTAATATCTCAATTTCTATTAATTATATATATATATATATATATATATATATATATATATATATTCTAAAAATTGCTCATTTTGACGCATTTCTTTTGTGTTACTTTGTATTATATCTTACTTGTAGCATGTACCATTCTATTGTTAAGGCTTGAGATATCTTGTTAAAGGTCAACAATAAAATTTGACTTGAAAATTTCTATTGCATATTCCCTTTACTCCTGGGTGCAATATTTCTTATATCTAGATATATCACTTTTACTTCATATGAATAGCTATAATGGCTGGAAATATTGCCATGGGAATGATCATAGAAAAACTATTATGATATAGACATGGGAAACAATATTCAAAAGTTATCAAGATTATGGATATCGAGTGGGTTGATATTTTTTCATTTCCTTTCTTAAGTTTTATGTTTCACCAACAAAACAGTTCAAGATACCTTTGTTCAGTGATATCAATGTCTAACTTTTTTATAGGGTTCCGTGGAAATTCTACAAGAAAGGGGCACTTTTCAACTTGTAGATGAAAAATGTTGATTTGGACCATGCATCGAAGGAATTATTCTTGATGAAGCTTCGGTAAATGCGTTCGAATGATCTACATCTTTTGGGCCTTACATACATGTATGAAATGGGAGAGCTCAATGACTACTATGGAGAGAAGCATTCCACTCATGTGAAATTGTTGGACTAACCCTATTATTCCAGCTTAGAAAGTGACCTTATCTTTGTTGGCCTCGTTTGATTAAGAGTAAGTTCTACCATTTTGGATTATTTTTCCTGTTATCACTCCAAGAAACTCTCCAAGGTTGTAGCTCAGAGATGCCTGGTAACATATAATCTTCAATAGTGTTCTCTGAACTATTGGAATAAATGATGGTTTGGATCAAGTTAGATAACCATTTTAGCTCTGTTTTCACTCAATGCATGCATGAACACTCTCACCAATACAAGGCTTTAGACCACTAATGCTTAATAAATTATAAATTCAATGGATAGATGGAGAATATTGACTATACCAACAGAATGCATACATAAACATACATCAATGGCTAGCTCCAGGCAGCAAAAGAGAATACTGACTGTACTGGCAGATGCATATATGACCACATATGGATGGCTAGCTACAGGCAGCAAAGAAGCATGCAAATCTAATTTATGAAAGCAGAGATAAGATGACAATTATCTAGCCATAAACACAAAGAAAACATGAACAAACTATTCAAGTGCAAGCATAGAACAACAAAGGGAATGGTCATTGAACATATAATGGAAAAAGAAGCTTATATTGCTATAATGAAGATGAGAAGCTTGAATGAAGAGAGGAGGAATAATCTCCAAAATTTGAACCCTTATTACATCCTACTTTCAGCTATTTATAGCCTATTTACAATGCTCCTGAGCTCTAAGAGGATCAGAGTCTTAATCTATCTAATCTACATTGTTAACTAACTTGATGCCCTCTAGGCAAACATCTAATCAGGCTTTTATGCTTTTGACAGCAGAGTAACCGCTTTTAGATACTTTTGGTGGCTTGTTGCGCTGTCTGGGAGTTTTCCTGTGCCAAAGATGCTCCATAATGTTTGTTGGTGTGGCTGTTACGCTATCTAAGCTCCCTGATCTTTCTGTTTCGAGTTGCAGTGTGCAGTGGCCCTTCTCTTTCCCTTTCCAGGCTCTGTTTCCAGGAAAATTGTCTCCTGGGCACTGTTATATGGTGAAATAGGTCTTGGGGCCTTTGTGTTTCCCTTTAAACTGCAAACAGTGATTGTTTTGGTTATAAACAACGAAAACAGTGCAACACTGATAAATCCTGCCCATCACTGTTCATTTTGGACTTCGAAAGTCCTAAAATATGGTTTAATTATCTATTGGGTCCAGCCTTGTTGCCATCACAAGTCGCAAAATGCCTATTCCCAACTTCCCTTTGTATTTTGTAATAAGGTGAAAAACACTAAAAATCATGAAAAGACGGTCATGGCAGACTTTAGATATGATATATTCCATCGCAATCGGCACTAGCCAAAGGTTCATTCGTATTTCGTTTAAACAATGAAAACAACCAAAACTGCGAAAAACATTAAAAATGGGCCTTCAGTGGACTTGAAAATATATCCATTTTCCTTCCCGAAACCCTTTCGGGTCGGGGTTTTATCGCATTGATGTTGTCCCCCGTTCCCTTTGTATTTCATTGAAACAACGAAAAATACATAAAAACATTGAAAATTGCTTTGGTGCGGAACTCAAAATTTATGAAATCCAAACTATAATGTCGTCGGGTCCAGATATAGGGTCGCTTGCATGTATGTGCATAGGTCCCGCCCCTTGGTATAGTGCCGATGCGATATCAGCGATGCAATAAATCAAAATTGTTGTTGGCTAATGCTCAGGTCCTTTATATAACATAACCTATGCTCCCCACCGATCCTATCATCGGTGATCACTGATTGGCGATGTCATGCACCTGACTATTAAACTGCCCCTGCTGCTCGGTCGACTGTAATTAGCCACCTAGATCTGGGTCGTTGATTGGCCAGATCTAATGACAACTATTCTCTTACTAGTTAAGCCTACATTTGTGGGTTTTTCATGGCCTTTTAAGCATTTTAGCCTCCCGATAGTGCATTTCTGCCCTTCCAAGGGCTCTTCTCTTGCACTGATTTTGATCATTAGATGATCTTTGAGCAAATCTTGAAGATTTCAAGAGCATTAATGGATCCATTTGCCTATTTTTAAGAAAATTTGGAGACTTTTAGGAGCCTATATGGATCCATTTGTGGGCCTTTTTCCAGCAAGGATAGCACTAGCTCCTTTTGGGGATGAAATCCTCCCTGTGAGGTCTTAAGGATCAGAGATCAATGCCATTCCTGAAGAAACAAAGTCAAATCTTCCTTCTAGTGTTCCATTGGGCATGCAATCTATTTTGTAATGAAATAAAAACTGAAAAACATATTTACAACGACAAGGCTTTAAAGCCTTAAATGAAATAAAGTTTCAAGAACTACCCATTTATTGGGCTACCAAAAGTATCTCCTCCATCCAGACTATGCAAAATGAATGTATTGTTCTACTGAATTTGAGCGATGACAAACGGACCTATCACAAGGAGTCAAACTTGCCATGATTACATTTATTTTCCTTAAATGCATCCCATTTAAGCACCCAATCACCAACCTGGAAATTGTCCATTTTTGCCTTCCTGTCAAAGGTTTCTTTAATTTTCTTCTGATGAGATTTTGACTTCTCAACTCGCTGCTTTGTGATCTGCTATAGTTCAACTAGGTTATTCATTCTTCTTACCATGTCATTCTCTTCATCTTGTTCTTCTTGCATGAACTTAGCCATAGGGAGAATCAGCTGGATGGGGAAAACAACATCAACGCCATAAACCAGTTTGAATGGAGAATTCCCTATGGACTTTTTGATGGTAACTTTGTCAGCCCATAGTGCAAACTTCAACTCGAAATCCTAGCTCTTTTTGCTATCCTGTAACAGTTTTTTTATTACCCTTACCATACTCTTGTTAGATGATTTTGCCAGGCCATTTCCTTGAGGATAATATGAGGTAGAATGCACCACTTGAATGCCCATGGATTCAGTCATGTCTGCCAATTCTTTTGCCTTGAAAGCTATTGCATTATCAATGACTAGTTTGGTTGGGCAACCAAATCTAGTGAAAATATTCTCATTCAAGAACTTTATGACAACTTAATGATTGTCATTCTTAGTGGGTAGAGCCTCAATCCACTTGGTGAAATAATTAGTGGCTACTAAGATCCATTTCTGTTGGCCATTGGAATGTGGGTTGATCTCACCTATAAAGTCCAAGCCCCACTACTAGAAGGGACCATTGACATGTATTGGCTTCAAGGGCATAGATTTTAGTTGTTGTCTTCCTGCAAACCTCTGGCACTTGTCACAAGCTTTTACAAAATAAAACACATCAGAGAACAGAGTAGGCCAATAATATCCAACCATCAAGATTTTGTGAGCTGTGGTTTTCCAATAATGAGGCCCTCCATAGATGCTAGAATGGAACAGGTGTATGACTTCTATAGATTTTTCTTTATCTAGACACCTCAAGAGGATTCTTGATGCGTCTTTCCAATAAAGAAGATTTCTATTAATGTAGAATTTCATAGATCTGAGTTTAATGGCACAAGCTTGACTTGAGCTAAGCCCTGGAGGGACTTCTAGGTTTTACAAAAAATGAACTATGTTGTAATGCCATTCACATGCGACTAGATTTTCAGCCAAAGACTGATTCTACTTTTGCTCTTCTACTACTCCCTCTATTTGCTCATCATCTGAATTTAGACCCATGGAATTTATGTCTAACAAGCTGCAATTTTCTTCAGCCATAAGTTTAGCCAAGCCCTGGCCTTTGACAAGCTTAGTGGATTTCACCTCTATGTTAAGCTCAATGAATTTTGCAATCCATTTTGCTCTCTTCCCATCAATATCCGGCTGAGTTAGGACATGTTTTACTAAGGCTGAAGGTACATATGCAACTACTTTGGAATGTAGAATATAAATTTTGAATGCCTTTAAAGACTTTATGAAAGCATAAGCTTGTTTTTCAATAAGGTTGTACCTTAGTTTGGCATCCCTTAAAGTTTTGCTGAAAAATACCATGGGGTGCTCTATCCCTTCATCATTTTTCTGCAACAGTGCTGCTGCAAGTGTATCATAAGAGGCAAAAGAGAAGATACAAAACTCCTTAGTGTAATATGGGCTGATTAGAGTGGGATCTTCCATGACAGCTTGCTTGATGGCATCAAAAGAGCTTCTTGAAGCATCTATCCATTTTATTTCAGATCCTTTCTTCAGCATGGAAATGGTGTGCTTTAAAAGCTCTGCGAAGTTTGGAATGAACCTCCTTATGAAGTTAATCTTACCCAAGAAGGATTGAATGTTACTTTTTGACCTTGGGATGGACAATGTCTGAATGATTTTAACCCTTGTTGGACCAATCTTCACACCTTCAGCAGAAACAATATGTCCCAGAAGTTTGCCTTCTTCTAGAGAAAACTGTGACTTCTTTGGGTTCACTGAAATTCTAAACTGCCTGCACCTTAGGGAGACCTTCTTCAAATGTTGTAAATGGTCTTTTTGGCTGCTGGAGAACACTGTTGTGTCATCAAGATAAATAAGGACAAACTGGTCCTTCTCTCCCACAAAGGCAATGTCCATGGCCCTCTGAAAAGTAGCCCCAGCATTCATCAGTCTGAAAGGCATTTTGGAGTACATGAAAGTGCCCCAAGGAGTAGTGAAAGCAGCATTTTCCTAATCTCCAGGATGTACAACAATCTGATTGTAACCTCAAATCCATCTAACGACATGACTCTAGCCCCTGAAACTCTTTGTAGCAAGTGTTCCATCTTAGGCAGAGGGTAGTTATCTTTTTTAGAGCACTTGTTCAGATTTCTAAAGTCAACACAAAGCCTGATTTCTCCAATTTTCTTTCTCACAGCGACAAGGTTAGCTATCCATTTTGAATACCTTAGGGGAACTATAATTTTGGCATCCAATGGTTTCTTGATCTCTTTCTCAATCAAAGGCAATAAGAGAGGGTTGATAGGTCTTAATTTCTGCCTAAAAGGGGTAGTGTTCTTTTCTAGTGGGATGTTGAGCTGAATGATGTTTGTATCATAGGTTTTAAGATCACTGTATTCCCAGGAAAAAATATCAGTGAATTACTTCATGAGGGTGCAATACTCAGAATTCTAGGCAGAAGACAAATGAGTGGAGAGATTAATGAATTTCAGATGGGTTGGCCTCCCTATATTATGTTTACAGACAACAAACTCATTCTCTATTTTGGCCAGCTTATAGGGAACGTCGTTATGATTGAAAATATTCTCTAGAGGGACCAATCCTTTGGTATGTGATTACTAGGCAGTTGGATGATGCTTCCTCTGCCAATCTCGCTTTTAGCTTGGACTGGCCACATTCTTCCTTGGTTTCATTTTCTTGGTCAATGTGCATTTCAGCAAATTCCTACACAACTTGTAAAAACACGTTAATTTCCTCATCGTCTTCAAAAACTCTCTAATATTTGACATTGTAAGGTAGAGATGGTTTGTATTTTACCTAAACATCATATGTCAATTTAGGAGGCAAAGGAGGAATAAACGTGCTAGCAGACACAACAAGGGAGTCGACAAGCAGGTTCTTCATTCTTGGAATATAAGAAATGCTGAAATCATTAAAAGGATCCATGAGCCTCCATACCTCATCTCTGTATGCTTTCAGCCTTGTATGCTTTGCTTGGAACACTTTATTTACCTGTTGAATGGTGAGGTCTGCATCTCCAAACACTTTCAAGCCTTTGATACCTATTTCTTTAGTAGCGCTTAAGCCCAGAATTAAAGCTTTGTACTATGCTATGTTGTTTGTGACCTGAAAGGTTAATTTGAAAGATAAATGAATGTATTCCTATGTTGGGGACACAAGGACTACACCTGCCCCTACAGCTTCTTTAGAGCAAGCCCCATCAAAGAACATATCACAAATTTGTGGGTTTCCTTCCTCTACGATCTGGCAAACTAGTTTCTTGAGCTGCAAGGAGACCAACTGGTATTCTTCAATATGAATAATACATGCTCCAAAATCAGTGTCAATAGCATAGATGGGATGATTAGTAGGGTTCTTCTCATCGCTGAGGATATAAGCCAACTTCACCTCTCTGTATAATCTCTTTCTCTCACCTCTGAAAACTGGGACAGTAGCATAAGACAAATCATTTTGTAATGATCCACCTAATCTCTTGATCCAACCTTTGGAAAGTAACATGCCAAACTTGGGTGGTACATCAGCTACCACAATTATCCATGATCATGCTTTTCATAAGCAGTTGAGACAAAGTGATGGTTAGGTCCTTGATTAATCCTAGACATTTCACTTTTCTAGAGTCAAAAGAAAACAGGTCATGATAAGACTTAGTGATGTCAAGACCTAACTCATCCATGCCAGCCTTGGGCATTAGATTATGGCTGGCTCCAGTGTCCAAAAGGCAGTTGTGAAGGATTTTTTCATGAATGGTCAGAGAGACATAGAATGATGGGGAGTTGTGCTCACAATTTTCAATCATTGGGATGAGAATAACAATTGGCTTGTCATTTTGCAGATTTACATGGTTAGTGGAGGCTTCGATGGCTTTATTCTCAAGGGCTTCGAGGATGGATCTTTTGAAGGACTCGTTCTTCACTAGTTCAATCAGATGCATAGGTATTCTTAACTTCTAAATTTTTGATCGAAAACTTACAAGAGGAGACTTGTCAAGGCCTCTTACATCATGAGCTAGAGCTTTCAGGATGATCGGATCAACTACCAGTTGTTTTTGCTTATTAGCTTGCTGTACTGCAGGGACAAAAACTCTTTGAACAGGAGTTTCCTTGGCATTATTTATCTTTGACCTCAAACTATATCTTTGCTGATCTACAGTTTGTAGAATAGCTTTACCATCCCATTCTTGGCTGATCTGGTCATTGCATAATGACTTTTCATAGGAAGATGAGGTCAAAAAGGAATCATTGCCTTTGTCTTCCAGACAGTGGATCTCATCATCTTCTTCAAACTGCTCTTCTTCCATAACTACATTTTGAAAAGGAGCCTTCACCCTTTGGTCTTCATTAGCATCTTTGTTTCCTTACAAAATCTGCAACTACTCATTTGTTCTTCTATATGGATTTGGGTTTGGATTTCTAGGAGCAAAGGTATTAGGCACTCTTCCCTTCCTTGGGTGTTTCTCAACCTTCAATTTAGAGATTTTAGAGGCTAATGACTCGATCATTTTGGTCATTTTATCTATCTTAGGATTAGAGGATGATGAAGACTCACCCCTCTGTCTTCTTCTACCAAAATTTCCCTTGAGCTTCTCTGCAACCATGATGTTTGATTCCACTTCCAATGCTGCATCTTTCATGTCAGCTAGAGTAGCACATCGCTTCTCTCTCAACAGTAGGCAGAAGTCAGAATCAAAAGCACCGCCATAGGTGAGTTTAGCAGGGGTAGTAGTAGCTTTTACTTCAGCTGATATCTTGCTATACATGTAGTTAAACCTCTTATTAAAATTAGAAAACAACTCACCATTTTCCCTCTTTAAGTTCCCAAAGTCAGTGTGGTAGTAGAGGAGATCCTTCTTATCTATCCAATTCTTTAGGAATGCATCATCTAAAGCTTCAATATCTTTTATAGATCTTGGGGTTAGTTCTCTGAACCATTTTCTAGCCTCTCCATCTAGGCTTTGGACAAAGACTCTCATCCACACATCATCTTCACTAATATCCAGATTATCAGCATATCTATAAAATGACACAAGATGTTCTTCAGCAGTAACACCTTCAATTCCAGTGAACTTAGGCCTATATTTCCGGAATTTTCCAGTAGGCATGCAATTCAGAGGAGTGGGTAGTATTAGAGGTCCACACCTAGCAGCTATGATTCTTTCCATTTTGGTAGCTGCTTGTGGACCTGCCATAGCTATAGTGGCTAAAAGAGTACTGGCAGTCTGAATGATAGAGGGTTGAGGAGTGACTGACAGGACTAAAGGAGTATGATGGATATGAGGTGAAGTTTCCTTTGGGCTTACAACAAAAGGAGAACCTAAAGAATAAGGAGCTTTATGAATCTTTGAGAGTTTTTCATCACTGCTACTATTAGATGATATACTCTGAACATGTATTTGTTTTATTACAAGCCTTTCTTGAAGAGATATAGAATATTGTTTACATTTACCTAAACCTGATGCTCCTTTCTGTGATACCTTTCTCTCTTTGATCATTTTTTCATGGTCAGACATTGGGTCAGCTTGTAGCTTCTAAGGGTTTCTCTGAGTATGCCTCACAAATTGTACCAGAACTATGAAGTGGAGTAGCCAAGAGGTTCAGCCTCTAGTAGAGTCACCAAGAGGTTCAGCCTCCAATAGAGTCACCATATAGATGATTACGACCAAAAAAGTGCTCTGAATTTGTCTATCATCAAATCTAGATCTATGTAGTTTCCCAGGGAAGTTGAGCTTCAGTTTCCTCTCCCCGGCAGTGGCATGAATTATGTTATCACTCCAAGAAAATCTCCTAGGTTGTAGCTCAAAGATGCCTGGTAACATATAATATTCAATATTGTTCTCTGAACTATTGGAATAAATGATGGTTTGGATCAAGTTAGATAACCATTTTGGCTCTGTTTTCACTCAATGCATCCATGAACGATCTCACCAATACAAGGTTTTAGACTGCTAATGCTTAATAAGTTATAAATTCAATGGATAGATGGAGAATACTGACTATACTAGCAGATTGCATACATAAACATACATCAATAGCTAGCTACAGGCAACAAAAGAGAATACTAACTATACTGGAAGATGCATATATGACCACATATGGATGGCTAGCTACAGGCAGCAAAGAAGCTTGCAAATCTAATTTATCAAAGCAGAGATAAGATAACAATTATCTAGTCATAGACACAAAGAAAACATGAACAAACTATTCAAGTGCAAGCATAGAACAACAAAGAGAATGGAAATTGGACATATAATGGCAAAATAAGCTTATATTACTAGAATGAAGATGAGAATCTTGAATGAACAAAGGAGGAATAATCTCCAAAATTTGAACCCTTATTACATCCTACTTTCAACTATTTATAGCCTATTTACAATGCTCCTGAGCTCTAAGAGGATCAGAGTCTTAATCTCTCTAATCTGCATTGTTAACTGACTTGATGCCCTCTAGGCAAGCATGGGATCAGAGTTTGCTACTTCTGATAGTAGAGTAACCGATTTTAGATATTTTTGGTGGCTTGTTGCACTATCTGGGAGTTTTCCTGTGCCAGAGATGCTCCATAATGTTTTTTGGTGTGGTTGTTGCACTATTTGAGCTCCCTGATATTTCTGTTTTGGGCTGCAGCGTGTTGTGACCCTTCTCTTTCCCTTTCCAGGCTCTGTTTCCCAGCAAACTATCTCCTGGGCACTGTTATATGGTGAAATAGGTCTTGGGGCCTTTGTGTTTCCCTTTAAACTGCAAACAATGATTGTTTTGGTTATAAACAATGAAAACGCTGCAATATTGATAAATCCCACCCATCATTGTTCGTTCCGGACTTCAAAAGTCCTAAAATATGGTTTAATTATCTATTAGGTCTGGCATTGTCACCATCGCAAGTCGCAAAAGGCCCATTCCCAGCTTCCCTTTGTATTTCGCACTAAGGCGAAAAACACTAAAAATCATAAAAAATTGGTCATGGTAGACTTCAGATATCATATATTCCACTTCCCGAACCCTTTCGGTTCTAGGGCTCATCACAACTAGCACAGGCCAAAGGTCACTTCATATTTCGTTTAAAGAACGAAAACAAACAAAACTGTGAAAAACATTAAAAATGGGCCTCCCGCGGACTTGAAAATATATCCATTTTGCTTCCTGAAACCCTTTCAGGTCCGGGTTTTATCGCATTGGCGTTACTCCCCCATTCCCTTTGTATTTCATTGAAACAACGAAAATACACAAAAGCATTGAAAATTGCTTGGGTGCATATCTCAAAATTTATGAATTCCCAACTATAATGCCATTGGATCTGGTTATCGGGTCGCCTGCATGTATGTACATAAGTCCCACCCCTTGGCATAGTGTCGATGCAATAAATCGTAATTGTTGCTGGCCAATGCTCGGGTCCTTTATATAACATAACGTATGCTCCTTGCCGATGCGACCCACCGATCCGATCATTGGTGATCGTTGATCGGCGGTGTCATGCGCCCAACTATTAAACTGTCCCTGCTGCTCGGTCGATTGTGATTAGCCACCTAAATCTGGGTCGTTGATCAGCCGGATCTAATGGCAATTGTTCTTTCACTGTTTCAGCCTCTGTTTCTGGGTTTTTCATGGTTTTTTAAGCATTTTAGCCTCCCAATAGTGCATTTCTGCCCTTCCAAGGGCTCTCCTCTTGCACTGATTTTGATCATTGGATGATCTTTGAGAAAATCTTGAATATTTCAAGAGCATTAATGGATCCATTTGCCTACTTTTAAACAAATTTGGAGACTTTTAAGAGCCTATATGGATCCATTTGTGGGCCTTTTGTCAACAAAGCTAACAATTCCTATTCTTTTGTTTCTTACATTTAACTTATTCTAGTGTTTGAATTATGTCCTTTCACGGGAATTGTTTTATTTAATTCTCCTCATTTTCTTCCCCTACGTTTTCATTATGCTTCATATTTTCATAAAGATGTTTCATTATTTTAAGTGAATCTATTGACATTCACTTACTTGAAACTAATAGGATCCTCATTGTGAAGAAGTTCACAAGGAAATAGAGGATTGTGAAAAGACAGGTATTCAAGTAATGGTGATTACTGGTGATAACAAGTCCACAGTTGAATTTTGTGTCTTCTATGAAGGAGAGGATATCTCTTCCAGTAATTTTTTAACTACAAGACAATTCATGGCATTATCTGTGGATAAGCATATTTAAATCATGGAAAAACCTAGTGGTAAAGTTTTCCCTCGAGCAAAGCCAAAGCATAAGTAAGATATAGTTCGAATGCTCAAAGAAGCTGGAAAAACGGTGAAAATCACTAGAGATGGTGTCAACGACGGGTTTTCCTTGAAGCTTGCAAACATTGGAATTTCCATGGGAATTGTTGGAACGGAGGTATGCAAGTGTTCTCTGTCAGAGGATTTTTTGTTTATTTCATTTTGTCTTTAGCAATTCACCCACTACTTTATTAGGTGTTTTATATTCCACAATATTTCAATTAATTAGTGGTATACCTCAGTGCAACCTTAAAAAAGAATGGCAAAAAATGCATGTTCCATTCCTAGTAGTGTTAAGCTTTAACTTCTAATGTATATGAGCCAGGGTAATGAAAAAAGATGCAATTGGATTTCAATTAGTGGTAGGTTCTGACATATTATGTATATGAGATAACATGTGCATTGCTGATTGACAAAATATAACTATGGCATCTCTATATTATAGGATTCTTGGCACTATCACTTGTGTGGTTATATGGCTTTCAAAATCCTATTCTCTGTAACATGTCATGTTTATTTCCAACAAAGTAGGGGAAGCTTTTTTTCATCCATATTCATTGCAACTCATAGTGGGAAACTAAAATAAACTGATAAAGTAGCAACTTTTATGACCATATGAAGGTAATGTGCATTGTGTCTAGTTAAATGGATGTAGCATTTGTTGCAAATCCATCTGAATATCAATAAATGAAGCCAATCATCTTAGGAATTCAAGCTTGGATAAACAGTTGCCATTAAGAAGCAAATGAGACTATTATCAAATGTTCTTGTTAACAACACCTTTCCAAATTGAAAGTCTTCCACAATGAATTTTTTTTTACTTTCAAGATTACTATCCATTTTAAATTACATAAATTTTCATTAGAAATGTTCCATCTGAGATATCCATGAAAGTGTAATAGAAAATTGCATATTTGTGTTTCACCTTGAAACAACTCAAAATCGTATTTGGGAAATTTCCAAATAATGGGCAAAAATAGTTGAGCTTTTGGGTTATTTTGAAATGTCCTAGTAATATGGATTACTAGATGGTATTGGTGTACTAAGATGACTTTATAAATCAATCTTAATCCTACATTAATATGTCAACCTAGGATTCATCTTCCTATTTCAAGGTTGTAAGCATTGTCTGTGTGATAAAAATAAGAGATTGGAATGCCTAAATACTCATTAACTCTTAAAAATGCAGAACAGGAATTATTCTATGATTCAAAATTAGAAAGATAAATCAATTGCAAACTACTTTCAAACAAAGATCTTAATCCACTATTCTAATGGCAAAAGGAAATCAACTAGAATAATCAAATCCACGTGTACTAAAGGAAACTACTCAAATCAAGCTAATCACGAGAAACATCCAAAGCTATAATTAATTGCAGAAAGCATATACTAAGAGGAAATAACAATCATATACAAAGCTTACTTTCTGTAAATTATAAAAATGATATTAATCGAGCTATAAGACTTAATCTAACACAAATTGTAGAAGGAAAAGTAATATAAATCTTAATAGTAAAGTGTAAAAAGCATAATACAAATGAGCAATAGGTCTTCCAGCCGACCCAAAGCCTCTAGAAGAAACTATTATAGAAACTCAATATGCAGATTTAATGTGAAACCTCAAGTCTTCCATTAACTGTCAAAAAGGAATTACAAGTCACTTCAACCTTTAAGGTTCAATTTGCATTTTGGAATTTTACAATGATTACAAAAGTTACTTTTCTTTTTTATTTACTAGCGTGATATATGTTCTATGAAATGCCAGCAAAATCAAAGCTCGTGATATATGTTCTATGAAATGCTAGAAAAATCAAAGCTCATCCTAAGGATCAGAAGATCCCCATGATTTCTCAGCTAAACAATCATATTTCCATATCAATCCCATAATTTTCCTCCTACCTTTAGCATGGTCCGCACAGATATAACAATGACATCTTCCTTCCATGGCATTGTTGTTTTATCCAAAAGGAACAATAGTTGTCCAATCCATTCATCTTGTGAATAAACAAGAGAAAACTTAGGCTTTTAGTACTAAAAAGATGTAACTTGTTCATACTTCTTTCTACTAGCTTTTCACGGTCTTTCTTCGGGAATGTGCTCAAGACAAGAGTAAATTCATGAAAAGCGTAAGATTAATCAAGTAAATGAGGAAAATCATACCTTTATCATGACCCAACAAATGGTTTGATACCAACATTATTTTTTAGTTTACAGTTTCCCATGTGGGTATGTGACTACATCATAGAATTTTTAGCAAAATCTAATAACTACATGATGAGTTAATTGTACCCATCCACAACCTATCGACATCCAATCTAGGTGAACCAAATTTTGTTATTTTTACGATATTATATCTCGTTTTGTGAGAGGCACTCTCTAGCCTAGTATGGAAGAGATGTTGTAATGTCATGTCATGTCCTGTCCTCTTAAACATTTGACTCCGTTAAATTACATAAAAATAACAATAAAATTAAAATAAAATAAAAATAATAATAAAATAATAATTATTTATATAACTATAATTAATAATTAAACCATCCTTCCCGGATCCTGGTGATCCTCCTGCCATAAATGGCATTCATGTAGCGTCAACTCCCAGCGTACCGCCACCTGCTCCACAGCGTGGAGCCCCAGGTTTCGAATGGAGGAGGGAGGAATGTTTGGGACGGTGCAGGACGGCGCCATTAATGGAGGCTGAAGCCCAACGCAGCCTGTTGATTGTTATTTACCTGGAGGCTCCCGGTGATTTTTCCATTATGCAATTGGTTAAGGATTATGTTGTTCGGTTCGTTCTGAGAACTGAAGGTGAAGCTGAGAGGGCGTCTAGCCTCAGAGGGGAAATTCGAGCTGGTTCTGGCTCGAATTGGCAGCACTTCCACTCTACCTGCGTGCTGCGCTCTGGAAATCCTTCAGTGGCCTGGGGTAAGTGGTCCATTCGTTGTTACATAAGCTATACCTGCTCTGTCTCTCAGTTTCGAGTTTCTATCGTGTTTTGCTCTGCTTTTCAATTCGGTTCAGTGCCCTCGGTTCATCTGAGGCACAATTCTGGGTCCAGCACTGGTTCTGTTGAGGTTTCAGTGATAGTCAGCACTATGAAGCGACCAGGGAAACACTCCCGCTCGGGTGAACGACCTGGTAGCAGTAAGCGTCCCTCCCCTCACCCTCAGCCCACCCTGCTGCTCACTACCATTAATCTCACTTCCTCCCCTCAGGATCCTCCTTCCAACAATCCCACTCGCCATCCAATTCCAAACAGTGCCTTTCTGTCCACCCATTTTAAATTCCAAAGAAATCTGAACCGCCCTCTGATTTTAGCCCAGATAACCATCCTTATGTCTAAGGAGGTCAACCAGGTTCCTCCTATCTCCTGCATTAACCCCAATTCCTCTCACAGCAGTGAGCGTTCCTCTGCCAAAATTGCCATGGATGCCAATAGGGAAGCTGAGCCAGTTATCCAGGTCGATTCGCCACCCTTAATCCCTCCCCTTGTTGACAGTGTTAATCTGGTAATGGACCCCAATGCTGGCACCACCGACAAGATGCAGGAGGGCAACGTGTTGGGTGACAAAGAAGTGCTCAGCCAGGATGACGCGTGTCTGCAGGCCGAGGAGACGCAGGGGGACGAGGAAAAATGAACAAGTGGTTCTTTGGGTCGCTCTTTTTGGTTCTCTAGAGGCTTCTTTGGAAGCATTGCCCAGTTTTGAGTTTCTCCTTGCCGTGGCGTATGTTCGAGTCTCGGTCCAGGGTTCTTAGCTCTGGTTATATGCTTATCTTCAGTTCTTTCTCTCTCAGTATGTTTGTAATGCCAATTGAATTGGCTGTTAGTTTTGTTGAGATTCCCCGGCTTCTACTGTAATGGGGAAGTTTTGTAAAGTATTAGACGTGCGGGCTCTTGCATCTGCTACCTCATGTAATATTATTATGTTTACCAGTTAATAGAAATAGCTTTTACCGAGAAAAAAAATTTAATTAAACCATCCTAGATCTATCTTAGCTCCGAATCTACCAAGCACCCAGAGGAATCAAATTTATTGAGGTGCAAACCTCTTTTAGAGTGAAAAGAGATTTGATCCCTCTCACCACTTGGTAGATCTGAAGTTAAGATGGATCTAGGATGGTTTAACTATCAATTATAATCACTTAGGTCATATTTCAATGTTGCTATCATATAAGGAATTTGAGCCTTCAATCCATGGACACATTTTATTCTTGTTTCAAGTCACCAAGGAAGCAATAGATATGGTTTTAGCTTATTATAATTTCAGTACTATTGTTTCTACCATTTTTGAAGTTGTTCCATCTACAACATGAAAGATTTCATAAGGTATAGATTTCTACTTATGAAAGTACAAATTTTAGATCAACTGGAAAATGTATTTTTTGGATATGGTAGTTCTCAATAGGTTCATTTTTCCTTGTTCGTGGTTTTTTTTTGGTCTTTCTGGTCTAGCATACACCTTTTCCCTACTCTTATTTTTTGAAAATTTGTTGCAGGTACATGATATCACCTAATTTGGGTGAGGCCGCTTCTATATTTATAACTGTTTCATTAGAAATCCTTGAAGGCTTGATTATTTTGCAACTTCTATGGGTGAAATTAATCACATATTGTCCCCTACAACAACTCTTGGATTCAATCTTCCTAACATAGATATAATGGAAAATCATCAACATATTAAAGTTGCTACCCATCACTTGTTAAATAAAACTTTTTTGGAAACTTGTGCACACTTTGCAGGATAGAACTATTGATTTATATCCAAGAAGAACCACAAGAACTAGCAATGCCACTCAATCTTTCACTAACTGTTTTACCTAGGTTAGTAGTTGTTTTAGGTAGGCTATTTGGAAGTATGTGTTCCTACTAAAACTTTCCTGCAATTAAAATTACTTTGGCCTATACCCACAAAGGATTCTTTTCTAGTTTATAAGACATCTTTACATTTTAAGGGAGGAGTGGAATATAAAGGGATCTATTTTGGCAGTTAACTATTTACTCAACAGACATTGTGTATATGCTTTTCAGTTAACTATTCACCCAACAAGAATTGTGATGGTTTATGCTTCATTAAAATCCTTTATCCTTGAGTCTGAGATTTTCAGCATGCCAGTTGGCTGAGATTTTAATCTTGGTAGAAAAGTTAAAATTAGCCATGAGAATAATATTCTATGAACTATTGTGACTTGCAGAGAGTTAAAGAAAACATTAATTGATACTAGATATAATCCATTCTATTGAATTTTGCAGGTATTAATGACTTTGCTTAGACACCTACGAAAGAATGGTTTCAGAAAATCACAGTATTACGTTTTGTTTTTCACTATATTGTTGTCATGATGATTCGAATTAAGACTCAAAAAGACATTCGAGATGGTTGGCACCACAGTGGATGGATTGTGGAGACAAATTGTTTTGGGATTTTTTGTTGGTATTCTTGATGTTTTTCCTTCCCAATTCTTTCATCATTATTTATAGTAAGTATTCTTATTGGTGAAGTTCCAATACCAGTTCGAATAAACTTCAGTTCCATTAGTGACCAATTTATGCATGTTGCATCTAAAAATGTTAATTTTATTGAGTAGGTAATAGATGCTAGGACTATTGCTATATTTTCAATATGTTTATGAAAAATTGATCAATATGTTTATGAAAAATTGATGATGTTTAAAGCTAACATTTGTAACTCGGTTAATGAAAGCTAACATTTGTAACTCGGTTAATGACAGAAACATTGTCGAAGTTCGGTCTTGGTTTATTTATGTTGGTTCAAGTGATTATATTGTTATATCCCACATATACTTGGGATGATGCATGGGTTGCAAAGGATGAATAGTTATTTGATGACCAGAAGTTTGTACTCTTGAGTTCCTCTTATCTGCATTGAAACTTGATTGATGGCTCTTTCTTTCCCCATCCAATGTATTACAAAATAAAAACTAAAAAAGTGTTGCACTTGATCATTTATATTGTATTTATGTTAATTGTGGTGATACATATTCTTGCAGGTACATAGCATTGCTTGTTGTATATATTATCTTCTATCTAATAAGATTTGTGTCTAGTGGGTTACTCTTCTATTCGTTCAACCCTTCAGGACATCACTACAGTCTGAATATTTCTTTCATTGTCATGACATTAATACTTGTGTTTGTGTTTGCAGTCATTGCATTACATCCTCAAGTTTATGAATTATTTTAATTTAATTATACCCATATTTAAATTGTTGATAAACCCTTGGAAGGATTTGAGAGTCGTTTTCATTTTCATATATTACAGTAAGATTTATGAATGTGAAGTCTGTTTTATTCATAAAACAGCAAGGAAACAAGTCTTTCTTTAAGCTTTAGGTACTTTAATTTGTGTTGCTTCTTTATCAGTTTGGAAACTAAAATAATTTCTGAGAGAAAATTATTTTAGACATGGAAGAGGTAAATTATAATCATTTTATTTTTTAAAATCCAGCAATCATTTTAACTGCAGCACAAAATTCTCCACAAAGAAAGATACACGGCTTTGTAGGACATTCCCAGTTTGGATTGGGTTTTTTTTTCAATTGAAAGTTAATCTTCCACAAGCTAGATTGAAATAATTAGAGGTGGTCCCGCTTTCACGGGTAGAACAGCCCATGAAGAGTGAATTCATAACATATTGCTTGTAGTGTAAATGAGGTGTAATTCTTAAGCACGTCCTCGGGAAGATTGGAACCATGGTGCATAGCCTGAAAAGGAAAACCACAAACCATGGGTGGATTGCGGCATTAACGAAAATCATAACGACTATTTCTAAATTTAAATCCCCGTTTAGTATATGCCATCTTTATTACTATCTTAAGTGTGAAATATTTAGAAGTTGTAAAAAAATTGAAATGTGCAAAAAATATTGAGAAACAATTTATTATCATAGTAAGAATATTTTTATAAGTGATAAGTGGCATGACCGTTATAACAAATTGTGAATCATAACTCTCATCTAAATGAAACCTTCTCTCTGACTTCTAATACATTTATATTTCACATAGGCAAACACACTAATACTACTGAACAACACACTCAATTAAATATCGCTGTGAGTGGATGTTGGAGTTATATATACAACATTTAGTTCTATTTGTCTACGCTTTTCCAATAATTTATAGTGGATGTCTGACTTTATGACCATTTCACTGAACAGTATTACCTTTATCCTTGTGTTTCAACAACTCCAACTACTATTTGATACTAATCCTAACAAGATATAACGAAATAGCAATTGTAAAATTCTTTTGTGAACAACACTACTTAGAAAGCATTACTACAGGCATTATATTGAATGTGTATGAGCAATAATGTAACCATCTTAATTTCCCTAGCTAGGAAATAGTTGTATGCTAAATGTTTGTGCTTGCATATGCATGTTATGGGAACAGGTGAATGGAAATCTTCTATCAGCTTCTGTAATATCTGTATATTGTGCATATTTGTGTTATAGTGGACTTTCAACTGAACATAGGGACTATATATGCAACGACCTTCATAAGCATACAACAAATGTTTTTTCATTGGTCTACTTTGTTGTTCATGCTAGATCCTCAACTACATCTCTTTGACCCTCAACATCTCCACATAGAGGTATTATTACCGTGAAGCTCATGGTATTGTTTCTTCTTCAGAAATACTTCTTAGAATCTCATTGGCTAGGGGGAGTTTTGAGCCAAGGGCTTAGCATTAATACAAGTGTGATCAACATATTTCTTTCCACTAGACCACTGTCCTATGGGCTCTGCATATGATACTTGTTTCATTATGATTGTGCCCAAATTTATGTAGTTGCAATGGTGTAGTTAAAAAAGTTTGCATCCCTAACAAATCAATAAGTTGAGTATTTAATAAAGGTGTGTGCTTTGCAGTTTCATTTGCAGGTTCTAAGAGGACTTTTCTACAATCTAAAGATGTAGAGGATGCACAAAAGGATGAAAAGAATGTTGAGGGACGCCCTATCACCTATTCCTATACCTTTTTCCATCTAGTTTTTTTATTTCCACCATGTAATTTGCGATGCTTCTTACTCGTTGGAAAAGCTCAACTAAGGACTCTGAGGAACTTGTTGATGTAGGTTGCTGTTCTATATGATTTTTTGTTGAATAGTCTTGCTTACATTTGCAGTTGATTGATTGGGAAGGATGTGGGTATTTGATAGATTCACCAATTCCATGAGGAGAGATAGTTACTGGTGGTCCCCATGTAATTCTGAGCTATTTCAAGAACAAAGAGAAAACTTATGGGTCCTACAAGGTGATTGAACACTCGGTATTAACTTATTTGAAAATAATAATAATTATATAGATGGTTTATACTCCTACATTGTTTTTTGAAAGAGAAGGTGGACAAGAGAGTAATGTGATGGTTCTATATTGGTGACATAGGGAGATTTTATCTTGATGGTTGCCTTGAGATTATTGACTGTAAAAAGGACATAGTTAAGCTTCAACATGGGGAATATGTCTCTTTGGGAAAGGTATTGATGATTATTACTTAAATATTTCAGCTTTGTAAGTCATCCAACATTTTTTTAGCTGCCACATCCTGAGACGTTTCCTTTGAGCAGATGGAAGAAACTCTAGAAATGTGCCATTATTTGGAAAATATTATGTTACATGCAGATCCATTCCACAGTTATTTTGTGGCTCTTGTTGCTCCATCTCATCAAGCCCTTGAAATTTTGCCTCATAAAGAAGGAATTATTTAAAAGGATTTTGCAGACCCATGTCAAAAGAGTGCTGAAATTAAAGAAGTTCAGAGCTCAATTTTACAATTCTGTTATGGTGTCCACTACTTCTGCTTCATTATACATTTGTAGAAATATTAGCTCTATTTTTTTCTATAGTACTCATAATATCCTAAAATTCATATTTTCTATGGCACATGAAACATGCTCTCTGAAAAAATAATGCAAGAGTTGCTTTGTTAAGGCAAACAATAAAAGGTTTATGTGTAACCCTACTGATAGAGGGGTAATTGTCCCCATCACACATCCAAAGCATGAGCAACATGTAGATCACCCCCTCCTCCTAGTGAGCAATCAACCTCATAACATCATCATATGAAGTCACTAAGATGACCCAAGAAGAAGATAGCACATGAAATATCAAGCATCCACATGTGAAGAGAGTGATCCAGACGCATGAAAATAGCATCCGCATCCATGAAAACACTAATGCAACCAAGAAGTAGCATATTCGATCAAATAACGTGATTGTGTACCCCCAATCTATCCAAAAAGCTACAAGGGAACTAGTTGTAAACTCCATCAATGTGATGACAATCATAATGCGGGACCTCATACAATATGAAATGAAAAATAGTTGAATCCCATCTCTCTTTGAGTCCATAGATTTATTGTTCAGGATTGGTTCCTCATTAGAGGTAGCGTCCCCTAAAAAGGGAGGAGAAAAGACTTCCTTGGGTAGACCAAGATGAACCATAGTTCTTTAAATAAGCTGTTGAAGGGAGTTTATTTTTAAAATCGGTTCCAAGTGATGTACAATGTGATTTGTAGAGTTGATCACATAATTATCTTGGCATTATTTTCCTGCTTAAGATAGTCAGTGAACTCACCTTTCTAGCAATTCCAGCACACCGTCCAGTTCATAACACCACATTAGGCTTCAACTAAGTCCTTTTTAATCTTCTTAGTCCACATTGTACCATGTTCAAATTCATTGAGTATGCAGAAACCTTTCCTATGGTGATAGTTGGCCATCATGATTCCACTATATTCTATTTCCTTAGAAACTTTCCCACACTTCATCAAATCTCTACTCACCATGAAATTAAACCTGCAAAAAAAATCATCAGAAAATGAGAGAGAAGGATTGTTGGCCTTTTTCCCACCTCCAAAATCAAACAACATCTAGGAATGTTCATGGACATATATCCTTTCATAAACACTAGAGAAGAAAATATTTGGTAAGAAACCAAGCTTTGGGGAAACACCTACATACTAGTCTCTAGGTCCAATTGATAGGATAGAAGGTGATTCATCCCAAATGAAAATCATTGGTATTAAATTCCCACATTTATCATTGCAATCACCATTGTACAATGTATTACCTCTCGATGTTGAGTTGTAGGTAGGAAAACATGCTAAAGATGCCAATGTGTAATTTCTTGATTTCCATGTTGCACCATGTGTCATGGTGATGGTTGCACTCCATTTATAAAATTAGGGTTATAGGGGTAGTACAAGGAAGATCTCCCCATTTATCTCATACGGGCCTTCCACTAGCCTAGTTCCTTAGCTTGATTAGCTTGAGAATTTCTCACTTCTTTTGATCTTGGAGAATATGAAAAAGCTATATATGCTCCATGACATGAATTTTAGAGAATTGTTTTGGACGATCTTGTTTAGCTGAAATTCCCTCGGAGCCTTTGTATATCAAATAGATTTGAAAATTAACATTTTGTTCCCAACTATTGATGCTTGTCAAATTTCTTTGCCTTCCACAATGACAAGGCCTTGGAATAAGGAACTTCCACTTCATTCCAAGGTGAGAACTTCAACTTCATTTTCCCCAACTAGTGGTAAGTTCTAGATCTACATTGGGATTTAGTACAATGCCCCCTAGCACCCCTAGAAATTATATTATTGTTGCCAAATTCATAATTTTTGGTTTCTAATTGCATAATTCTTATTTTTCATATCTACAGTTCATCACTTGCCAAATGGTTCTAAGATTCATATATGTAGTATCTAATCTCTTAATTCACACTCCCGTATTTTTATTTTTTGAAAATTAGAATCTCTAATTGGTTTTTCTTAACATTTTAAATTTCAGCTACAAAGTAGAATATTTAAGTGCAGTTCTATTATCATGAACTTAGAAAATGAACACTTTTTGTGCTAATGAGTTTTATAATTTTAGGAAGACGCAACCTCCAACAAGAGTAACTCTACAACTTCTAAAGAAAGGGAGAAACAAGGAACCTATACCTTATCCCACTCAAGCTTATAAAAAACTTTGATGAGGATCAATTGATAAGGGAAACAACGGGTTCTATCTAAAATAATTCATGTACCCAATTAAATTGTTCTAACAAAAAGTCTAATTCAAAAAAAATCTTATTTACAATTACCAAATATATCATATGCTTTTGCTAGTTCTAATTTCAAGGGCATACATTTATCTTTGTCGATCTTTACTCATTAAATAATTTCTTGGGCCACTATAAGACTTTAATTTTCCTTCTTGTTAATAAGTGACCTTGTTCCTCTAAATGAAGCTTACTCAAGTATTGCTTAAGCTTTCCACTATCTAGCTATCTATCTAGATATTATTTCATGAACTATATTACAAAATTGCTTAAGCCTTCTAGCTACTTGTCTATATATTATTTTATGAATTTCATTGCAAATAGAGATAGGCCTAAAGGATAAGAATTTATCTACTTCATACTTCTTTGTAATAGTGCTATAAAATTCTTCAGGGTTTTAAGAATTCACCTCAAGCTTTTGACTTTCTATTACACACGTTGCATCCCTTTTAACAATTTCCCAGAAGAACTTGAAGATATCTATTGGAAACACTTATGGAGTTGGGGACTTGTTCCTCTTCAAGGGAAAACTAGTTCTTTATTTATTCATCCAAATTTGAAGCCATCTACAAAATAAAATTCACGAAATTGAGGAATTAAACCTTGTATCAAATTTTGGCTTTCAATTTTGAAGGTTCTAGGATTTGAAAGAAAAACTTTAAATAAAACCTTTGCTTCTAATCTAATTTCTGATTTCTCTTCTAGAAATTTCCCAAGTTTCCTTTTAATGCTGAAAAAATTATTTATCCTTCTTCTTTGGCCGGAATACTGGTAAAAATAAGTTGTATTCCATCCCCCTCCTTGAGCCATTGACTTCTCAACTTCTACTTTCGAAATATTTCTTTAGGTAGATATTTTCAAAATATCCCACTCCTAGTCTAAATGGTCCTAAAAATCCTTCCCCATCAATTATTAGCTTAAGTGAGCTTATATCATCTTTTATTCTCCATATTTTTTATGGGGGAATAAAGTCCACTTCCTAAAAGGTCTTGGGTCTTCATTCCACCATGCTCTTATTCTACTTTTCAAGCATGGATGGGTAAGCCACATTGCCTTGAATTTTACAGGACAATTCTTTGGCTTTTCTCTCTTCAAAGGATCTAAAGCACTATGCTAATGATTAGAATGAGCCCTTTTTAAAATCCGAGAGAAAGAATCAAAGTTTCTTGAAGCCCAAGGCTTTCTACAACAAATTTTTGGCCCTTTGTCATATTATTCCTTGTAAACAAAACATCCTTGTGTTGGTCTTCTATGAGTTTTTTTTTTTTCTACAAAAGCTGGTAAGTTTCCCCAAGGGTTGTTTCTTTCCCAACAACCTCTTCTATTTTCATTGGTACCCATACTAGGATTTAGGTTCCCTCCACTTATTTATCCAATTTCACAATAAATCTTCCTTTTCTTCGAAACACCATTCCAGTAAGATGGTTTGAGGCTTGAGTATTGGCAAGACCAAGTCGTGTATATTTTTTCAAAACAAGAGCCTACAAAACTTTTTGTTTAATGGAAGAGAATGGTTACCTAGAATCACCCATACCAATGATGTTGTGATTCCACTTTTCCCTAGTTCCAGCAAATAGATAAGCGCCCCCATTTTTACTTGAGCCTCTTTCGATTCTCCTTACATCATGCTACAAATTGATCTCCTACTTCAATCAATGTTATCCTTGTCAGATGTGTCTCTTGGATCATAACAAAATAGTATGATCATCAATTTTGTCTCCCGGATCATAACAAAATTTTATCCAAGCTACATGCCTTTAGTGTTTCATGTGAGTATCTTCATGCTTAAGAAATAAATAAGATATTTCCAAAGAGTTTTCATTACTGAGTTAAAAACTAAAAATTAAATCCAACTCATGTTCAAGTCTTCTCCTGGTATCAAGGGACTGATCCGTAATGTTCCTAGGTTCATCCATCGCTTCTTAATGAATGGTCTCCCCATACATAGCTCCATATAAAAGTCACCCGTTTTCTCTTGAAATACTTCACAACATTAGCCAAACTCAATTATTACACTTGTTTTGTTTTCCTTTTCCTTCCACTGTCTCACTCCATTAAATCAAAGACTAAATCTCCAAACCATGTTGGAATTGACATTTCATGAAAAATGATGGAATTCTCGCTTTTAATGGCAATTTTGCTGACCAACTAATAAAATATCGCTTTATATGCATCGAGACTAGAAAGAAGAAAAAAATATATTAAGACTAGTGGGTTGGTCGTAAGAGACTATTAATTCATATGGTTTGTGGAAAACATGAATGGGTGTTAGTCTCTAGAGATATTGGGGTTGTCTTGGTTTTTGAAACAAATATTTCTCAGGATGTAAATGAACAAAATCAAGTGGGTACATTTGGTTAGAACATTGGAAGGGGGTGTAAATGACATAGTTTTAGAAATCATTCCAAAATGCCATTTGTTTGGCATATCTCACATTTTTGGTGGGTATATGGAGATAACATGCAAAAACGATACTATGGAGTACAACTAGTTAAGGATGGACTTATTTTTATTTTTTGGACTCAAAAAGGAGAGGCAAGGCTAAGATGCAACCAATCAATCATTATGTTAGTGGGGCATTTACTTCCTCTATACCCTAAGGATCGTGCAATATAGGATCATGTTACCCACCCACATGTATGTGTAACCATAGTAAAAAAAAAAAAAAAAAAAAAATCTATGGTGTAATTTGCTAGCCATCTTTCATGCATTATTTATTATATGTTGTCTTCGTATTTCCATATGTTTTCACAAGTTATCTATAGCCTGAGTTGTTTGACATGTAACTTGCATTATTCTGCCTAATATTTTCCTGAAGTGGTTCATCATAGCTACGCGTGCCCTCAGGATTTCGGATAAGGAGAGCCTAGATGTGGAGAGAGATCCCACCTCCTTGATGTCTTTGTGGAAAACGGATATAGTAGGCACCTAGGGCGGAAGGCTTTCCTTAAAGCCTCTAAAAATGCGTTTATTAAGAAAGAGCCTAAGGAATGCCATCTAGGTGTCCATCTTCCCTATATCCAAGGGACCACGGACAAGATTGCTCGGATCCTTAGAAAGTTTGATATTCCCTCTACCTTCAGGCCCCTCAGAACCATACGTAATTCCCTGTGGTCGGTGAAGGATCCTGTTAACCCCAAAGACATGAAGCGTGTTTATCTGATTCCTTACTCTTGTGGGACACCCTATATAGGGGAAACAGGGCGCTCCATCCAGCAGAGAATTTGCGAGCATGCAGTAGACCTGAGGCATGGAAGAACAAAGTCCTCAGGCTTAGCAGAGCATGTTGACAAGACTAAGCATCATGTCTGCATTGAGGAGGCCAAAGTCATTGCCAGGGTGGATCGGTTCCATCATCGCAAGTTAAGGGAAGCTATTGAAATTGAGCGAAGACCCAACAATCTCAACAGAGATGATGGTTGGAAGGTAAGTAGAAGTTGGATCCCTACCCTGTCATCTTAGGGTTTCTTCCTTCCCCCTTTGTCCATCCAGGGTGCATTCTTCGTGCTTGTATTGTCTAATCTTTTCGAGTATATAAATATATATCGCTGGCAGCTTCATATTCTGGCCTTTATATTATGTTCCTCCTGTATTTATTTATGATCATTATTAATTTTAGGCATTAATCTAATCGGATTTTATGTAGAAGTATGATTTTCTCATTCATGAGGGTCCTTTCCCTGTTTTGGTAGTTAATTATTTAATTCATAAGGTCATTATTATAGGTATATATATATTATGATAATTATGTTAGTGTTATTCTTATTTATATGTGTGATTGCTACACTTTAAATATTTATTTTCAGCTCTTTTTGGCTTTTCTAAATATTTTTCTATCACAATTTAACTTGATTAAAATAATTCATATA
>APFE030582916.1:0-73165 GCA_000404065.3 Pinus taeda | reverse complement strand
TTAATTAGTAAATTTAATAATTTTATAAACAGATAAAATAGGATATTACATCAATGGTAATTAGTATAATTTTATTAACAAATTAACATACCTTTAATAAACAATTCATATATATAGTTAGTTAATAATTTAATAACTTATTACCATTAAAATTATATATTTATTCATTTATTCTTATTTTATCCTAACATCCTATTATTATTATTATTTTTTTGGAATACGAATAGATTTTATGTAACCCAATTTATTTCTTCAAAAGAATTCATTCAAACAAATAATATTCAATAACGATTAGTATTATTCTATTAACAACATAAAGTTATTTAATTAAATAAATTACTTGTGATACTATTCATTTTACCTAATTTACTTATTTTTAGAATAAAATAAAATTATTAATTTTAATTATAAATAATAGAATATTAATTTATTAATTAATTTTGACCTGTGTCCTAGAGTCAATAATAGTTGTTATGTAGCCGTTGGAGTCTCTGCTCAGTCTATTTAACATGCTAGGCCAGATCTGTTTCTTCAACTTGTCCTGACGATGAACCATACTAGTTGGTTCGAAACGCGTTGACAAAGGTCTTTTTCATGTGATTTACGCTGAAGCTCTTCTTATAACTATGATGGATCACAGAAGCCTCAATTCTACAATTTTCGTGAAGGTTTAATACGAAGTTCATATGGTCTTCTTTTCTATGGTGACATTTTCTTTGATTTTTTTATACACGTCATCTGGCCACATACTAGCCATTATTGCCCAATTGTGGAAACTTTGTTTGAGCTTATTGTTTTTCTAGGGAAAAATAGCATTGACACTGTTGATTTTGAGGTATGTTTCATATAAATCCCTTATAATATACTTCAATCTATATTCCAGCATTCATCGTATTTCATTTCTTATACTCTGCATTGTATCTTCTTTAATTTTCAGAAAATGGACATAATATTAATGATAAGAAGTAGGAATTGAAGAAAGAGGAGAATAATATTACTAGAATGACAAATGCAGAAAGAGAGAGAGAAGAGAACCAATCTAGTGATACCCTTAAATCCAATATCCTGCATGAGACACACACAAAGACACCGATGATCAATTCTTTAGAGTTGATGAGTTCACCTACAATGCCTTAGCAACACAATGATAATGTTTTGAAGTGATGAAACAATACTTCATGAGTAAATTGTAGCTCAATCAACATTAAGTTGGACACTCATATTGTAATAATTTACATTTCATATAATATAATTTATGTGGTTGAAATTATTTATAGTTGCACTTGATATTATTTAGTGTTGTAATTAACATATGTAACTTTGAGTTTTCATATTAGATGAATATGCACAATGTATGTCATTTTTCTTTAATTTAATCAAAATCATACTAATTAATTTATGTTGATTAATAGAGAATACATAAAATCAAACTCAACCTACTAAATTAGTAGTTTATATTGATTAATGATTAATACAAATAAAATGAACATACAATGACTAAATTAGTCGTTTATAATGACTATTAATGAAAGTAAATGAAATGAATATAAAGTACTAAATCATTTGTTTATATAATGAACATGAAACTACCAAAAAAATATAAATGATAAATTTGTGATTACAAATAATGACTAAATTTTGCATATATATGATTATTAGTAGCTAATTTATAGTATCTTATAACACGACTGAAATTTAGTCATATTTTTTTGGTCATTAATTGGTTTCAAACGATGACTAAAATTTGTATATATATGACTATTAGTAGCTAATTTATAGTATCTTATAACATGACCAACATTTTGGTCATATTTATTTGGTCATTAATTGGTTTTCTTGTGTGATCATGTGGTACTATGTTTTGTTGTGTATTTGCTCATTAATTGTGGCAATTAATGACGAAATTAATGACTAAATATACTACTACATGATAAAATTAACACAACCAATTAATGACTATGATAAATATGACTAAATGTCGGTCGCATTATAAGATACTATAATTAGCTACTATCAATCATTGACTAAAAAATGGTCATTTATGTGAAAATTTTAGTCATTTTCTTAGTAACTAATTTGCCATTCTGTACTAGTGTTTGAATTGCACTCTTCCTTGTCCAGTTGCTTCAACTATAGAATTGTCCCCCATGAGAACAGGAGGTCTCAATTGTGCGTGTAGAGAAGAAAAGGATTCCTTTGAAGAAGCCATATGATACGAAGCTCCTAAATCAATGATCTGTTCTTGTGGTGTAGAATGAAGGGAAATAAAAGCATGACCATTGCCCCTTGCTTCTTATGGTTTTTCCTTCATCTTCTTCTTCGTACTTTCTGGAATGTGATGACCAAGATTGTTTTTCTGAAGATTCTTTTCCATAAGATCAATAGTATTCTACATGCGAGAGGATTCTGGATGATAGCCTCTATTACAATAAGGACACTTTGAGTTTCCTTTCATTCCTTTCTTACCCTTGGAGATGGAAGAATCATCTAGAGGTGTTACACAACATTTTGTCACTATCCCTGTACTCCCAATTCCTTGATCCTGGAGGACCTCTACAGTATACCTCGAATGGTTTGACCTCATGAATAAACTCCCATTATGTCCCTCTTCATGAGCAGATCATTTTCCTTTTGCACCATTTCCCCTGAAACTTCTGTTTTTCCCATTTTATAAGGCGACACTAATGACCTTTGTTTCCCCCGTGTCAATGTGCAGATATTAGCAATATTCCCCACGCTGATCGATGCGATTGAGCTGTGTTCCAGTCACGGCAGTCTGCTATGGAAATTTTTTTAAATTTGAGCCAAAGCTTTTAGCTCTAGAAGATTTGTAACGAAAGTTTGGTAAATGATTTGATCGGATGGGGTTGAGGATGAGAGTTTGGCCTCCTCTCCCCTATAATGATTGAACTACCTCAAGAGACAAGTCCTTCTCCCATGAGAAAAGTATCCATCACAAATCCATATTTCCTATATAAACCTCCCTTCTTCCCAAGCACAAGCTAGTTAGGGTGTTGGCTAAGTGTGAGTATACTATTTTTGTTAGACAAGCAAGCTATTACTAGTTCTAGCCATCTAGTTATGTGAGGTAGAAGTGTTTTTGGTTTGGAGTGAAGCCTAAAGGGAAGAGCCTTTAAACTATTGTTGTTTGAAGCCATCATGGAGTGCTAGCAAAAGTTTGTGGGAACTCGGTTTTTCAGAGGAAGACTGTAACATCAAGACGAATGGTTGTAATCTCTCTTTGATATTAATATATGCAACTATTAATTGGTTTCCTACATGTTTTGTAATATTACATATTTGTGTCTTAATGCTTCTTGACTGATTAAGTAGGTTGAATTGCAATTTGTCTATTATTATGTTTGTGTGTTGTTGTGGTTTACTCGTTTTAGGAGCTTGAAGAAGTAAGTGAGAGATTGTTGGAGCAAGCAAGCAAGGACATCATCAAGCAGGATAAGCGACCAAGAGGTAGGCCCTCTTGATTGATTCTAGCCTAAGGAAATCTTCCATAGAATGTATATGTTGTGGCTAGACTCATTATCGGGCTAGAGGAATTTTTTCATGTCAGCACTAATAATTTTACTTCACCACAAATTGGCGACTCGATGGGAGAGATCCCAACTTTTGTTTGTTTTGGATTTCATGATTTTGTGAGAACTTTTCTAGTTTCATGTTTTCCCTTTGACTCTATTTATTTTCTCTTGCTTACTAGCCTAAGTCTATAATTCATAGTAGTAGATCTGCTCCCTATTTTCAATTTTTTATTTTTATTTTTCCTTAGCTCCCTCAGACAACATGTTTAATCGGCTGATAGTTGTGCCGACCATTGCAAATTGCGGAGGAATAGTCATGCTGACCCGCTTATGGCACTTGTTATCAGTTAGGCAGTCGCACCGATCTCTGTAAGTGAATATTAGGGCTAGACCCCAATCTTGGCCAGTGTGTTCTACTCTTGTGTTTTTGACCTCGTGAACCATTTTGAATATTTTCTCCCTGATTACGAAGCCACTTTTCATTTGGTTTTTCTTGCTTGTCGGCTTGTCATCTTCCTGTTTGATTGATCGAGTCATTAAATGGCTAGCGACACTAGGACATCTAGCTAGTCATCCATTCAGCAGCTTGTGGACTCATCAAGTCTAGTTGTGGGTGCGTTCGCTCCTTGCATTTGTTTTTTGGTTCCTTTTACCACTTTAACCTCTCTTTGCATGAGTTTGAAAAGGTTTTGTTCACTACTTTGAACATCTTTTCCCAGCATAGATTACTTTGTCAGTCTTGTTTTTGCAAAAGTTGGTGTTTCATTAATCTGAATGAACTTCTATTTTCATGTTTGCATCTTCTTGAAGAGCTCATAGTCTCGAATTTTTTTCATTGAAAGATTGTATGCAAAAAATTTGTTTCATTGCTTCATGAGAAAATATGAAATTCTAGCTTGTTGCATCATTATGATTTGCATCTCTTAAAAAACTAGAATTGCATCAGCATTTGAAATAGGAAGAGACAGTTTTTCATTTAAAAAGGACTGATATATAAGTTCTTGTAAGGAAATTAGGAATTGGAATGCATTTTTCATTAGTTTAATTTTTTTTAAAGTAAAGTAGTGAAACATCATTTCGTTTTCAGTTGCTTGATTGTTTGCATTTGATTGAGTATTTGCTACCCTCTCTAGGGTAAGCATTTCATCGAATTGAAAGGGTCTTTTCCCATTTAGTTGTATTTTAGATTTTTCGAGTAGCATCGCTAAGACCTAAAAACTGAAACTTAACTCAAGATCAACTCTAAAATGAATTCAATTAACACTAGGTGCATTTTACATTAATGATCATATCTAGAAGGTCTAGGCTAGAGGCATGTTCCGGCATCTGTAAACCTAGCAGTTGTCATTAGCTTTGGCATTAGATAGTGCTAGCAAGGATTTGTGCTCCCCATACCGTTGAGTATATAATGGGAGACACCACTAGGATGCAATCCTTTTATCCTTAGGAAGCCGAGTCACCAACCTTTTGAGTGTGATACATCGAACACAACATTCGGGGAGATTGCCTGCTCATACTTCTTGGTTCGTTAAGAGGTATTCTAAAGTTCATGGTTTCCTGGTAATCCTGTTTACCTAGATCATCCAGAGTAGTGATTTGGTCTTTTTGACTCATTAAACTTAAAATATCATCTGAAAACTTGTACGTTCGAGCTCATTTCAAATCAAAAGCAATAGAGTCATCTTTGTTTCTTTCTCGATTCTTTAAAAATGAAAGAACATCAGTATTTTATGCATCTTAATAATTGATTTCTCACAATCCAAAACATCATGTTAGTCCTTTTTACCAAATCGTGAGTTCCCTTAAAAGGACATTTTAAAGCCATGAAGTTACTTATTCTATCGACTAAGACAAGGTCATCATGGCTGAACCATATGGTTCACCCAATTCCTCTTCCTCTCCTCCATTTGAAAGATTGTTTGAGGAGTTGTTTCCTGAGTTACCAGAGTCACTTGAGGACCAAAACATTGAACTCACAATTGTTTTGATTGTTCAACCATTTTCATCTTGTCCTCCACCTACCTCCCATTCAGGGTCATCTTTTGATCTTAGCCTGGCATCTCCGGATAATCCTATTCGAACTCCAAAGAACTCGTCGACCACTGACAGTAAACTTGGACTAGTTATCTATCCTTCGAACCCTTTGTTTGACGTTATTGAGATATTACCGTAGAATCCTTATAGTCTGTACGACCAACCAGGTTTTCCTTTGGAACTATATACCAGTACACACTCAACCATTCATCATTGTTTGTTTTCAGACATGGAACCCGAAGGCGATGCTCCAGTCACTTCTTCGGATGAGTCCGAAGTTTCTACTCCACACACAGTTGAGGGGGAATAATTGCAGTTGTAGTTCCCTCCTGAGGGTTTCCCTTATTCAGAAGGTATTCCCTCCAGTTTTCCACCCGGCTATGTGTCTTTGGGACTCTTAGTTTTAGGCACACCTAATGCCTCATCACTGTATCATAATTTTGTTTGGGTGTCAGGTGTCAGGCCTATGTCAGGTTTGTTCATCATGAACATGACTTCCCAACTAGTTGTTACTTTAGGCCCAGAGAAACCCACCGTCCCAAACACTCTTGTACCATTGATCCCAGTTACACATCAGTCTCAACCGACAGTTTCAAATATTGTCTCTGCCAATTCTTCTGTCACATTAGTCAGTGGCTAGATTGTGCTATAGATTGGCGGGCATAGCCTAAATGTCTCTATGGTGTCAGGTGCCACTAATGTGAGTGGTTCACAAGCTCACATGATTGGTATAAACCAACCCTCTTTTGGTATTATTTACAACCCTCCTAACCCTACTGGATCAAGCAATGTCTAGTACCAATAGCTTCAGAATCCTGGTGGTCCGTCTAGATTGAGAAATGTTAAGTATTAGCAGCTTTATGCGGCTCAAGTCCAATACCAAATTCCTTACATTCCATATGGTTCTCAAGGATTACTTAATCAACCTTACGCCCTCCAACCTAGGCAATACAGACAACCTGGCTATGACTAGATTCAGTTTGGTAATTTCTCAGGCACTATTCAAGTACCCTTGCAACAACAACGATAACTTTTGCACCAACCAGGGTAGCCTTTGTTACTGCAAGGGCAACCTTTGTTGTAGTAAGGGCCTTTCGTGCAACAACAAGGGTAGATTATCCCATAGCAAGGTCACCTACAACAACAGCAAGGTCAGTCCTTTCAATAGTTGTAGCAGGACACACAGCACTAGATGCAATATGCTCTACATACCTCTCAACCCACACCCTCACAAGGTCAACCTCTACAGTCCCGGAGACAAATTTTGCAACCGGAAGGTTAGCCCTTGCAACAGCAAAACCAACCCTGGCAATAGTAACGCTTGTATACAGATCGACAAGGTCAACCCTTGTAGGGATAGGGTTAAGGTCAAATCCTGTAGTAGCAGGTGTAGAATCCTCTTGTCTAAGGTCAACGGGTTCAGAATCCTACCATCCAAGGGCACTAGGTACAAAACCCCTACGTTCAAGGGAAATAAGTGCATCAACCTTATGCCTAAGGACTGCAAGTCCAAAACCCTCTTCTTTAGGGACAACAGGCCCAACAACCCTATGTTCTAGGACAATAGGTTCAATACACACATGTCCAAGGTTAACAAGCTCAGTAGCCTTTTAACCCATATGTTGCCTATCAGCAACCTGTGCATGAACAATTTCAAGGTATTCAAGGTTTGAATCCTCCCTTTGGTCAAGGTAATCTATAATGGGGATATCCTCAAATGCCATATGGCCAAAATCCCCCACTATGGGGTCAAAATCCTTACCAGTAGGGATGGGCTCCTCCTTATGGGCCCATCTATCGACCTCCTATTCATTTTAGCATTGAATTGCATTTCTTGGCTACACTTGAGTTTTTAAATGTATCGCGCCTTATGAATGATCTAATTCTTCATTCGCCATACTGGCCCTCGGTATCGTCCAAGATACCAAGTGATTGCCCAAAGTTCGATGGAAAAGCTAAAGAAGATCCTCAGGCCCATGTGATGACATATCATCTTTGGTGCTCATCGAACTCATACGTGTATGATTCCATTCATCTTCGTACTTTCTAACAGACCCTCATGGGTGCTACATTGAAATGGTACATCGAGCTACGATGATGCACTTTCCATGACTTCAATTCATTAGCCATGTCTTTATTCATGCATTTTCAGCCATTGGTTATGAAACAGACACCTATTTTCTCACATCATTTAAGCAAGACACTGCGACACACATGTCCGATCATATCCTTGAATGGAGACGTAGAAGTCACCTGATAAAGTTCGAGATAGCTGATCAGTTGCTCATTGGATGGTTTACGAAATCATTTGTATCCCCAATTGCTCATGACATAACTATGGGTGGATGCCTCACTAAAGAGCAAGGAATTGCTCATGCTTAGTACTTGGATTTGGTTTACTCTTAGTTTGACACATTATATGAATTGTTATACAATGCTCCACATCCATCGTCCGATCCCGCAGCATCAAAGTCACCATCTGTTCCTCCCATTGATGGAGTTATTGTTTCAGTATCCCCGACCCCCGCTAAAACATCTTCCAAATAGAAGTCAATCTCGAATGTTGCTCAAAATAATTCATCTCAAAATTCACCAGGCCCTGGTAAAACCCTAGAGGTCCATGTTGTCCAATCTACCACAACCAACAAATCCTCAAAAGGAAAAAAGGGAAAGGAAAAGCTAAAGACAATGTCCTGAAACAGGGTCCTCAAAAATCATCTACTAGCGAGTCTTTGTCGCGGAAACCTAAGTATCACTACCTCATTTGCGAGGAGGATCACTATACTAAGGATTGTCCATGATGATATGAAGTTAGTCTCTTGCTCAAAGGGAACCCTACTATCCTTAAAGAGCCATTTTTGTCTCAGCAGACTCAAATGGTAGACGAACCCTGATATGCTTCCTCTGGATCTCAAGTGTTCATGATGAGCACGCCCATTAGTGTGGCTACCCGATTGAAAGATTATGAAACTCCAACTATGATAGCTAGGAAAGAAAAAGAAGTTTCTCCTTCTTCTTCTACCCCGACTTCTGGCCCTTCGCAAATCAAGTGCCCTAACCCTGATTCTGCTAGTCGGCTGCCCTCTCGAGGTGTGCTGCAGAAATCCTCATATAATCCCAATGCCCAAGTAGCTCAGCACTATAATATTGTTAAGGATTTGGTTCAAGTGTCATTAGCCATGTCTGCTCTCGAGGTACTCCAAAGCTGCCCATCACAGTGGAAATATTTGTTGTCAGCTATTGAGGGCATCGATCCCATCGATTCTAATTTGATCTGTTTCGATCTAGAGAACCATGTTTCATGGATCCCTCATCAGATTTCCATTCTTATTTACGTAATCATTAACGAGAAGACCATCCACCACACTATCATAGATGAAGTTGCTTCCACCTACATCATGTCAACTGCATGTTGTAAGGCTATTAGTTCCCCTACACTGAACCGGTCTCCGAACACTTTGGAAGCTTTCGATGGGCGTGATTTGCAACCCTTCAACATCTTACCTAACATTTCCATCACCATGGAAGGCAAGACAGTGCGAGTCGAAGTAGAGATACTTGTCGCCAATCTCAATTATAATCTTCTACTCAGCCAAAGTTGGACTCATGCCATGCATGCCATGGCCTCCTCATTGTCTCGTGTGATCCATTTTCCCCATCAATGGAAGATTGTCACTATCAATCAGCTGTCTTTCTTTGCCTCTTCCTCCTAGGATGGCAATGTTCCATACACCAAGAACTTGGTTGCTCCCTATGAGAGTGTGGAAGCAGGTCTCTTCAAAGACTCTGCCTTAATGTGAAATTTTCCACTCCCACCTCCTCATGTTGCCTCTATCAACATGATCTGGTCAAGTCTGATCCCTGGGTCATACCTGCACTAGATCTTGTTGATGCTTGGGGTGAGGTCATGTCGCTTAGTCCCGCCGAAGTCAATTAGGTGGAAATTGTTTCGCCTTCAAACACTGCATCCTTTGATTCTCATATGTTGAAGACCTCTCTCGATATGTATTCTCAATACCCCTGGCTTGGTGCTTTGGAATCATCCGATCCCTTAGTCAGGACCTTCCTCGCCAATGAAGGTGTCATGGAAATCATGTCTCTCGAGGAACCGCCATGGATTGATACCCATCATCGCTCCGCATTCCTACCTTGCCCAATGGTCATGTCTACCACTTTCAAAGAGCCCTCTTCTCCATTTCTGCCACCAACTATTACTCATGAAGTATGGTCGGAAGGAAATTTGGGTAATATTACCCAAATGATACCGATTGAAATTTCTATCAAACCCGGTGTCCTTTAACAAGTTCATATTGGGGTATCTTGTTCTCTAGATAAGATCAAGACATATACTCGTCTATTTTAGGAATTTCATGATGTGTTTGCATGGTCTTACAAAGAAATGATTGGCATCGATACTAGCATTATGGTGCACGAAATACCAACGTATCCACACACGAAGCCCATTCACCAACGACTTTTCCCGATGCATCCTAGGAAGGTCGCTACTATTGCGTGAAGTTGAAAAGCTTCTCAAAGTTGGATTCATCTATCCTATCCCCCTTATAGGCTGGGTGTCCAATATTGTCTCGGTGACTAAAAAACAAGGCACGATCCTTGTTTGCATGGATTATTGAGATCTTAATCATGCCTGTCCTAAAGACAACTATCCTACTCCCTTCATTGATAAAATCATTGGTGAATGTGCTAGGACCAAGATATTTTCCTTTGTGGATGGTTTTTCTGGTTATAACCATATCAATATCGCACTAGCCAACCAAGAGTAGACAACGTTTATTTTCCCATAGGGTACGTTCGCATACTAGAAGCTCCCTTTCGGCCTCAAAAATGTTGGAGCCATATTTCAATGGGAAAAGTCCTATGTGTTTCATGATATTCACACATTTTCTAGCCTTACTTGGATGACCTTCTTTCCTGTTCTCGTAAGTGCCAAGATCACCCAAACCATCTTTGGTAGATTTTTTTATGCTGAATACTATAAAATTCGGTTAAATCCACACAAATGTGTTTTCTACATGGAATCAAGACGACTCCTCAACTTTATCATCTCCAAGGACGGAATTCACCTTGATCCATTAAAAGTCGAGGTGATTGTAAATTTACCCCCTCCATCTTCACTACACCAACTCCAGAGGCTACAAGGAAAGGCCAACTTTCTTCGTCGTTTTATACCCAACTTCGCCAGGCTAGCTATAGGATTTACATATTTGCTCAAACAAGGAATGCCCTTTGCATGGGATGAGGTGGCCCAAAAATATTTTAATGATCTTAAGGTCACCCTTATAAATTCTCCTTTGTTTCATCCACTAGACTATTATTGATATTACTTCCTTTACCTAGCTACAACCCCTAGCACCATCGCTATGGTGTTGATTCAAGACAACAACGAAGGCAACAAACATGTGATCTACTACCTTAGCCAGAATCTCATCGACACTGAAATGCGTTATACAAATGTCGAGAAGTTGCCTTTGGCTGCCATTCAGGTTGTTCAACGTTTTCGGCACTACATTCTTTTACGTATGACTACAGTGATTTATGAATGAAACCCTATGACCTATACCCTAACTCATTATTTGCTACGGGGCAAACATTCTAAATGGATCATTATCCTGCAAGAATTTTATTTGGTCTTCACTACAGTCAAATCTAAGAAGTCACTTGTTTTCACTGAATTGATTTGTTCCCTTCTCTCCAAATCTCTCCTTACTAGTGTAGATGAACAACTCCCAGATGAGAGCCTTTTCTTGATTAACACCATTGATCCATGGTACGATGATATCATCATGTATCTCCAAACCTCCATGTTCTATTCTGCATTAACCAAGGATGATCGTCAAAGGATTCAACATCATTCCCAACCCTATCGTATTATTAGCGATACTTTATATCGTGTCAGCGTCGATTCTATTCTTCACTGATGCATCATGATCGAGGAAGTTGAAAGAGCTCTCAATGATTTCCACTCAAGGGCATGTGGTGTTCATATGTCTAGTTACACTACAACTCAAAAAATCCTTTGCGCTGGTTATTTCTGGCATCTATCTTCAAAGGTTGCATTCTTGTTGTCTGTAAGTGTCACGAATGCTAAATTTACCAATGCAAGATGCGCGCCCCACTCGCTCACCTACACCCCGTCATTACCATTGGTCTCTTTGCTAAATAGGGCATCAATTATATGAAATGTAACCCTCGTTCGGTTGGGGGACATGGCTATATTATCATTGTTGTGGATTATTTAACCAAATGGGCCAAAGAGATTCCTATAAATTCGGCAAATGGTAAGACAACGGCACAATTTCTTTTTAACCATGTTATTTCCAGGTTCAATGTACGTCAAGCCATTGTCACAAACCATGGCTCCCATTTTAGAGATTATATGATGGCAGAACTGACATCTGCATTTGGCTTGCGACACAATGGCTCGACCGCATATTACCCTCAGGGCAATGGCCAAGTTGAAGTCGTGAAAAAGGTTTTGGTAACCATGCTTTAGCATACTATTGGGATGCACAAGTTAAATTGGCATCTCATTCTTTTTTCAGCTCTGTGGGCCTACCTAACTTCAACTAAAGATGCAACTAGGTTCACACCATTCTAGCTCTTCTATGGTCCAAAAGCAATATTTTTGGTCGAATGTGAGAGTCCTTCACTCAAGTTAGATTTTGAACTCCTCTCGGAAACATCACCTCAAGGATAACACCTCTTATATTTAGAACGACTAGATGAGACTCACTGTCTCACTGCCTTGGTCATCAAAGCACAAAAGAAATGGTTCAAATCCCATTTCGATCAGCTGGTCTCCCCTCACGCTTTCTCTGAGGGTGATTTGGTCCTGCTATACGACCAAGCTAACAATAGGTTGGGGGCAGGCAAGTTCGAACCTATGTGGCATGGACCCTATATTGTAAAATGTGTTCTGCAGAAAGGAGCCTATGATCTTATTGATTATGAAGGAAATCCTCTCGATATGCCCTGAAACAGGCTTTACCTCAAAAACTACTATGCCTAGAACATCTTGCATGGTTACTTATGTACATTAGTGTGTGATTCGCTTTTGTATAGCATGGTTTTGTGTGATAGCTTTCAAACATATTTCCTGTTTACTATGCTTTTCTTGTTTTGCAGATGTTTACGACTCTTCATGTTGGTTTCGCCGATGGTGCTTGCCAAAGTACCCGGAACCTATCATCTGCGACACGGGCTATCTACAACCCTAACGGTGAGTTTGTTGACCTTTAAGGTATTTTCCTAGGTTTTACAACCAACAACATTTCTAAATACAGTGTGGTCATCGAACTGTTATCAAAAACCATCACTCTAGCCATCAGAGAATTGGTTGTCAACCTAGATTCACAACTTTTCATCCTTCAACTCAACGGGCAATATTCCGTGAGGAACCCTCGAATATTATGAATGTATCTCTATATCCATCTATTGTAAAGACATTTTTATTATATTACATATCATCATACTCCTAGACGCATGAATACATTGACAGATGAATTAGCTTATTACGTGTTCGATAGGCATTTATGAAACATGTGAAAGTTAAGACAAACCATTTGTACCATAATAGAAAGAAAAATACAACATATATATATGTGTGTGTGTGTGTGTGTGTGTGAGTGATTGAATGTTTGATACATTAGAAACCCAAAAAATAATACGTATGTCTATATTAACATTGGCGGCTCACAGACCTCGTACATCCATGGCACGGAGCCCTCAAAAAATATGTAAGTACTAGACCTAGGAACTACTCAGCATGGTGATCATGACAGCATGAGATAGCTCATGCAACACGACTCAGTAATTGGTGAATCTGATCTGAGGCACCCACTATGTGCCTCTGGTACTGCCAAGGCGTGTCTCATATCTAAGCATACTCTAGGATACTATGAGTCAACCCCTCAAGGTTCCTCACAATCTCCTCCTTGTTATCGCTCCCTTCCTGATAAGGGGTAATAACATTGACGGGGAAGGTATGCGCCTAGCTATCAGGGACATCCAGGCTAGCTGCTTTGGTCCAACATATACATAGACAAGAGAAATGTTATAAGCATGCACATACCAAAAACAATTAAAAAATATCAAAACAAAAAAATTGATTTTTTACCTTCATCATCAAAATCCTCCCCATCTAGTAAGGGCATATCTGGGTCTCCATTGAAATCAGTGCCATTGAAGAGTGACTCCTCCATGACGATCTTTTGTCATCATAGCCATAAGAAGAATGTCGATTGGTATCACATATGTTGAACCCCAGTGATCTTGGGCATCAAACGACTCTATTGGTCCATCTGTGGAACATGTGGTGCAGTAGGATCAACCTCAGTCAACTAATACTATAATAGTAGCACTCGTTCTAGGAAGAAAGTCACAAGTACTGATCCAAAGCCAAATTGCTTTAGATTCCACACCTTGGCTTGGACAACTAGCACTTGATGTTCAACTTCATGGCCTTTGCTAAATTGAAAACCGTAGGAGATGTGAAGTCAATAGCATAAAGAAACTTTGACTTATTAGTCTCATGTCCCACCTAGGACCCTGCCACTCTGTTAATACTCAACAGAAGCACCCTCAGTGTCAGATCCTGCACACTCAAAATCTCTATATTCTCACCCTTGGATTTCAGGGCCAAAGGACAATGTTCGGCAAGCATGGAAGATATGCTTTCCTCGACCGGACGTGACCCATACATGTTCACTGGCTCACTTCTGTGAGATAGTCTAGTGATGAAGTAGATATCTAAAGCTGTCAACTCTAGCTCTTGGTCCCCAATGACAAAAATATCACGATTAATGTCCCAAAGACTTATCAAGTATTGAAGAAACTGAATTTGGGCCCGTATCCCTGGTGTAAGGAAAAATTTGAGGAGCCCGCAAGCCCTCAAAGCCTCTAGGAAATTTGGATCATTCAATGCCTAGGTGTCAACATATTCGTGTTCCCTTTCCTTCCAATCCACCATTTTCGGCAATTTCTCTCTTGCAAAAGCCATTTATTTGAGTCAATCATCAATCTTGGCACATAAAATTCAAGTTCTATCAGTCAGTTTTTGAAGAAAGATTATTTTTCCCCATCAACGGCACTAGGGCACCTATTTTAGAAACAATTGCACTGGTCGGCGTGGATGGTTATGAAAATAACCCTCGGCCAGCATGATCCCGTGCACAGAAATTACTCCGATTGAGGGAAAAAAATTTCTCGAAAACCTCGCTAAAATTCCTTAAAAAATGGCTAAAAACAGGAATGGATTGCCTGAAAATGAAGCTCAAGGCTTCAACTATTATTTGGAACTGGCAGCTCATCAATTAACCTCTTGGATCTCCTATAATCTGCTCCAGAAAAATGAGGGCAAAACTGGGTAAAAATTCTTCACTGCAAAGGTAAAATGGTAAATGGTAAAAATATATTTACTTTTTCCCTTTTTATTCATTTTTTTCATGAAAATATCAGGTTTTGTAAATATTGTTTTACCTATTTTACGTCAAGGAATCAATAATACACTTTTCCTTATTTGTGCAGCAACAAGGAATGGATGTTCAACGATGACGATTAGTCACATTTCAGTTCTTTTCTCAACTTGTTAAACCCATATGGAAATATTGTTGAGTATTTTTCACTTTTTGACTCGTTAAAGAGAATAAAAATGGGGGGTCCACTTTTATCTCTTTTCCGACCCTTTGAAAAATAAAATATGGTCGAGCCCTTGTCATTTCGAACTCGTTAATGGATGCAAAACGTCATGCACCCAGTATAAGTTTACCCCCTTTTTGGGCTAGGAGGAACTATTTACGAAAAAGGTAGTCCTTGACTGAAATGGTCAAGTGGTTCTCTCAAGTTTCATTTTCTACCTTTTCGGGCTCAAGAGATACCAACGTATGAAAAGGGATCATGTGGAGTTTTATTTTATATGTCTTTTTCAAACTCTCTAAACATGAAAAATATACCGAGTTACACCTTCGTCAGGCTCATTAAAATATTAAATGACATCAGATTCGCCACCAGCACGAACACGAGCTTCTCCTTCCTAGGGATCATTAAACTTACTAGGTAGGATTCTTTTGAAGGATGAAATTACAGTGCAATTATATGCTATCCCCTTCAAGCTTGTGATTAAAAAATAATTTAGGTACTCGCTAGAAATGGTGAGGGAAAATTTGGAAATCTATCGAGTCATGTCGGCAGCTTACTCTTGAACATGACACTCTTTGCTTCGTGTCGAGTTGGTACATCCTCCTTTGCATTATTGACCTTCCTGGATTTGAGTTTTTCATTTTTTCCTTCCATTTGATCTCTGCCATGTCATTATGACCACTGATCCCATGGATCCAAAAGCTACCAATCTTCCAGTTGTGTCGTTGATATGTTCAAGAGTTGTCCTTCTAAAGTTACACTTACTTCTGATTCTCTGTATCATCCAAAATCATTTTACATCCTCTTGTCTCATGTCGATGATGTGGGATTCATTATGAACCTCCTTTGACATGGTCACTTTCTGTCGACATCGACTCATTATCCGGGAAGTTGACTGAGAGACTCCCTTCTAGTACTTTAGAGCTTGCATGCCCTAATGTAAAGTTCTTCACACTCGACGACAAGTTCACATCATTGGCTTCCGATTGAGTTATTTCACAGGTGTTTGAATTTATTTCATGTATTCACATTCTGTGAATTGTGTTGGTAGTACCTTGAGGGCCATTGTCATTATTGGTGGTTTCTCTCATGCTTGTTAACAATTTACATCATTGACTGGTAATCAAGCGACTTTCTAGCATGTTCAACGTCAACACATCTATTCGCATGCTAGGATCTATACTTTAATCAATTTGTGTTGGAGTGCAAGACCCTGGACTCAGATCACAAAATTCCAGGTTGCAAAGCGATGTGACATGGTTATGATGATATGCATGTCTCTATCAGATGGTTGACTGCAACCAGACCATGAGTTATCATATGTGATCCTTCTCATTATTGGATGGATATGACCATACCTTGGTTTCTTTATGATCCTCTTTAACAGATGGTTGCGCATATACCTGATCCATTTACATGATAATTCTCTGGATCGTTGCGTCCATTCCACGATTCATGTATCATTTGATAGAGATCTCAGTTTATGTATATGTATCTGTACTTGCTTGTAGGTTTTCTCACGGCAAACCGGTTCCCCACACTAGTTTATAAAGCATTTCATCCCTCACTCTGGTTCGACCTTCACGCTTTAGGGGGCATCTGTTACACATAATTTTGTCACTGTCCCTGTACTCCCCATTCCTTGATCTTGGAGGACCTCTACAATGAACCCTGCATGCTTTTCCCTCATGACGAAACTCCCATTATGTCCCTCTTCATGAGAAAATCATTTTCCTTTTGTGCCATTTCCCATGAACCTTCTATTTTCCCCAGTTTACGAGGCTAGCGCTAATGACCTTTATCTCCCCCATTCTGATGTGCAGAGATTAGCACTATTCCCCACGCCAATCGATGTGACTGAGCTGTGTTCGAGTCATGCCATTCTTGTTATGGAAAGCTTTTCAAATTAGATCTGAAGCTTCATAACGAAAGTTTGGTAAATGGCTTGCTCGAATGGGGTCGAGGATGACAGTTTAGGCTCCTTTACCCTATAATGATGGAAGTACCTCAAGAGACAAGTCCTTCTCCCATGACAAGAGGATCCATCTCCCATCCATATTTCCTATGTAAACCTCCCGTCTTCCCAAGCATAAGCTGGTTAGAGTGTTGGCTGAGTGTGAGTATACTATTTTGATTAGACAAGCAAGCTATTACTAGTTGTAACCATCTTTTTGTGTGAGGGAGAAGTTTGTTTGGTTTGGAGTGAAGCCTAAAGGGAATATCCTTTAAACTATTGTTATTTGAAGCCTTCATGGTGTGCTAGCAGAAGTGTGTGGTAACCTGGCCCTTTCACAGGAAAATTGTGACATCAAGACGAATGGTTGTAATCTCTCTTTGATATTAATATATGCAACTATTGATTGATTTCCTACATGTTTTGTAATATTACATATTTGTGTCTTAATCCTTCTTGACTTATTAAGTAGGTTGAATTTCAATTTGTCTATTACTATGTTTGTGTGTTGTTGTTGTCTACTTGTTTCAGGAGCTTGAATAAGGAAGTGAGAGATTGCTAGAGTGAGCAAGCAAGGACATCATCAAGCAAGATAAGCGACAAAGAGGTAGGCCCTCTTAATTGATTCTACATAAGGAAATCTTCCATAGAATGTATCTGTTGTGGCTAGACCCATTTTCAGGCTAGAGGAATTCCTTTGTGTCTGCACTTATAGTTTTACTTCACCACAAGAGGTTTTGTATTTCCTCCCCTTTTTGTATCTAGGCCTATTGCCTTTCCTTTGCCTCTCGTTTGTTTATTTTCTTTCAAGTTGGAATTTCCCTTTCTCATGCATGGCAAGTGCATTTGCATTTGAAGACTTTAATGAACCCATCTTGATGAGCTTATCCTACTCATGAATGAGAGACTCAATAAATGCATCAAGTTTGGGTATTTTACATTTATCTCTATTTTCAAGTCTAACTATATGAAATGTAGAAACAAAAACAGTGTATTCAAGACCTAAATTAGAAAAAAAAAAAAAAGGATCAAATGACCTTCATGTTTGGATTTATTGATCCTGAAATCCTGTAATTGTAGAATAAATTATTTGAATTTCGTAAAGAAAACCTGAATGTTCTCATAGTTGTTTGGATCTATGGAGTTTAGCTCATTTTCAAGAATATGAGCTCACATCTCATGCTGATTTCCAAATAAATTCTCCAGGTTTGTCCAAAATTCATTCGAAGTGGTGCATATATCCACATGGAAATGTAATGCTGGAGATATGGTCAACAATAGAAGACCAAAATCCTTGTCCATCTTGTTGAAGTACTTGGATTTTTCAATGGCGGAATTAGCTTCAGCTTCCGTATTCATAACTATTTGATACATGCTATCTAATACAATCCTTTTCCTCTAACATGAAGCAAAATATCTAGCTTCCATTGGAAGTAATTATATAGAGTAAGAATAGTTGAAGATGGAAACTCCATTCGTTCACCTTGTATATGTTGCAATGATTGTGGCAGCTCTCCAATATTATGATTTGCAAATCAAATCTCTGAACAGTTTCTAATTCTTGATCTTCAAACTTGAAAAATATTGTTCATGCACCTTCTCCGGATCCTTGTAGATTTGGTACCATGTAAAATTATTAGAGCACGTATACAGATCTATCTAAAGAATAATGACACAAACTTGCAAGAATTGAAAAAAAAAATATAATTGAGAATGAAGTCGATTACTCAATATTGGTTTTGAGAAACAATACATAAATTAACTAAGTTAATCTTAGTTTTACATGCAATAACTAAGGATAATTCAAGCTAATTGAAGCTAAGTTTTCTTTATGTTTTGTTAATGTGCACATACACCACATGCAAGCATTAGATTTATCTAACTAAAGCCAAGTGCACACCACATGTAAGCATTCAAGCTAAATGTTGAAATAAATTTAACTAGGTTCAGTTCTCATAAATGTGCTTTTGATATTTGTACTTATTCAAGAAAAGAAATATTATTTTTATAATATATGTCAATGAGTTTCTTGCTCATTAAAATAGGTCTAGCACATGTTAAGCGTTAGAGGCGAGTCAAATAGTCAAAAGGAAATGTTGAAGGCCTAAAGAGTATGTTACATCATGTATTAGACTCAAGAGAATACCTCCAATCAAAGGAAAGTCCTCTACTATGAAAAGGCACCATCAAAGAAGATATTTCAAGCATGTTACACCACCAAAGAATTCATCTGAAGCAAGCACAACAACTTAGACTGTAAACTGTCCTCAAGTCATCCTTTTAGCTAGCCTAAAAGGAGGGACAATCCTTTATATATAGAGGTTTTCCACTCCATCAAAACGCACTCAATCACCTCTGAAATCAATGAAGATAGGAAGCCAAGACAAGGGGAAAAGAAGGATGAAGAAGTGGTCTCCAAGTGCAGTGAATAAAGTGAATCCTAGACTGAAGTCAAGAGGACCATTTCTATTAAAATTACAGTCACACGTGCGCGAAAAGGGAAGGCTTCTTGTGGTTATAAAAACAATAATATATCAGCATCACATCTCTCATCTTTTGGGCTAGAAAGATAGGCCTAAAGGACCTCCCACTCAAGCAAAGAAATAAGGAATAAATATCGAAGGTAATAGGGTTTTTCTAAGGCCTATTATAGTCACACGTGCGAGGAGAAGGAGGTTGTCTATGTTGTCATAACAACCTTCCCATTATAGCCTTACAAGTTTATTGATTGGTGAAGAGAAGGACTGGATCATCATAAGGAAAGGATCTAATCAAAGGTATCTCTTCTAGGGCAAGTGCAATAAGATATAATAATATTTGGAAGGAGCATGAAGTGTCGAAAGAAGGAAGTCTTGGGGAACAACGTGCAGAAAGGAGGAACAACTTGACTTGTGCTTCGAGGACATTCTAGTCAAGGGTCTAGGGTTTGACATTGATCAATACGAAGCTTCAATAGGAGAAACTTACTAAAGGGTTTTCCTCTCAAAAGAAGAGAGGTTTTAGCCCTAGAAGAGAGCCAACATATTGTGTTCCTGTTCTCATGTTTTGGTAGTATTTTTATGAAGCACACACACATGCATTAAAAAAAAAAAAAAAAAAAAAATTATTAAGCTAACAATAAAAGGTAAAAAGTCTCCACAAATTGTTATCATGTAATGAAGAATCATACTACACCTAATTTTCCCTAGATTCTTCAACATTAACTAACTAAATCTAAGTCCTTTTTAATCTTCTTAGTCCACATTGTACAATGTTCAAATTCATTGAGTATGCAAAAACCTTTCCTATGGTGATAGTTGGCCATCATGATTCCACTATATTCTATTCCCCTAGAAACTTTCCGAGACTTCACCCAATCTCTACTCACCATGCAATTAAACCTGCAAAAAAAAGCGTCCGAAAATGAGAGAGAAGGACTGTTGGCCTTTTTCCCAACTCCAAACTCCAACTATGTCTATAAATCTTCATGGACATAGATGCTTTCATAAACACTAGAGAAGAAAATATTTGGTAAGAAACCCAACTTTAGGGAAACACCGACATACTAGTTTATAGGTCCAATTGATAGGATGGAAGGTGATTCTTCCCAAATGAAAATCATCAATATTAAATTCCCACATTTATCATTGCAATCACCATTGTACAATGTATTACCTCTCCCTGTTGAGATATAGGTAGGAGAAAATGATGAAGATTCCAATGTCTAATTTCCTAATTTTATGTTGCACCATGTGTCATGGTGATGGTTGCACTCCATTTATAAAATCATGGTTATAAGGTTAGTACAGGGATGATCTCCCCATTTATCTCATATGGCCCTTCCAGTAGCCCAGTTCCTTAGCTTGATTAGCTTGAGCATTTCTCACTTATTTTGATCTTGGAGAATATGAAAAAACTCTATATGCTCCATGACATGAATTTCAGAGAATTGTTTTGTACAATCCTATTTAGGTTAAATGCCTTGGGAGCATTTGTATATCAAATTGATTTGATTATTAACATTGTCTACCCAACTATTTACGCTTGTCAAATTTCTTTGCCTTCCATAATGACAAGGCCTTGGAGTAAGGAACTTCCACTTCATTCCAAGGTGAGAACTTGAACTTCATTTTCCCCAACTAATGGTAATTTCTAGATTTACATTGGGATTTAGTACAATTCCCCCTAGCACCCCTAGAAATTAGCTTATTGGTATCAAATTAATAATTTTTAGTTTCTAATTGCAAAATTCTGATTTTTCTATCTACAGTTCATCACTTGTCAAATAGTTCTAAGATTCATATATGCAGTATCTAATCTCTTAATTCACACTCCCATCATTTTATTTTTTGAAAATCAGAATCTCTAATTGCTTTTCTTAACATTTTAAATTTCATCTACAAATTATAATGTTTCAGTGCAGTTCTACTATCATGAACTTAGAAAATGAACACTTTTTGTGCTAATGAGTTCCACAATTTTAGGAAGACACAACCTCCAAAAAGAGTAACTCTACAACTTCTAAAGAAGGGAACAAGGAACCTATACCTTATCCCACTCAAGCTTATAAAAAACTTTGATGGTGATCAATTGATAAGGACAACAACGGGGTCTATCTAAAATAATTCATGTACCCAATTAAACTGTTCTAACCAAAAGTCTAATTTAAACAAAATCTTATTTAGAATTACCAAATTTATCATAAGTTTTGCCAGTTCTTATTTCAAGGGCATACATTTAGCTTTGTTGATCGTTACTCAATAAATAATTTCTTGGGCTGCTATAAGACTCTTTACTTTTTCTTCTTGTCAAGAAGAGACCATGTCCCTCTAAATGAAGCTTACTCAAGTATTGCTTAAGCTTTCCACTGCGAAACTATCTGTCTAGATATTATTTTATGAACTGTATTACAAAATTGCTTCTGCCTTCTAGCTACCTGTCTATATATTATTTTATGATTTGCATTGCAAAGAGAGATAGGCCTAAAGGATAAGAATTCCTCTACGTCATGCTTATTTGGAAGGAGTGCTATAAAATTCTTCAGGGTTTTAACAGTTCACCTCAGGCTCTTGACTTTCTACTACACATATTGCATCCCTTTTAACAATTTATGAGAAGAACTTGAAGATCTCTATTGGAAACACTTATGGAGTTGGGGACCTGTTCCTCTTTAAGGGAAAACTAGTTCTTCTATTTATTCATCCAAACTTGAAGCCATCTACAAAATAAAATTCACAAAATTAAGGAATTAAATCTAGTATCATATTTTGGTTTTCAATTTTTGAAGGTTTTAGGGTTTGAAAGAAAACCTTTCCTTACTCTCTAATTTCTGATTTCTCTTATGGAAATTGCCCATGTTTCCTTTTAATGCTGAAAAAAGTATTTATATTTCTTCTTTGGTTGGAATACTGGTAAAAATTGGTTGTATTGCATCCCTCTCCTTGAGCCATTGACTTCTCAACTTCTATTTTCAAAATATTTCTTCAGGTAAATATCATTAAATATTTTCAAAATCTCCCACTCCTGGTCTAAATGGTCCTAAAAAATTCCTTCCCCATCAATTATCAGCTAAAGTGAGCTTATATTTTCTTTTATTATCCATATTTTTTAATGGGGGAATAAATTTCACTTCCTAAAAGGGATTGGATCTTCATTCCACCATTCTCTTATTCTACTTTTCAAGCATGGATGGGTAAGCCACATTGCCTTGAATTTTACGAGACAATTCTTTGGATTTTCTCTCTTCAAAGGATCTAAAGCACTTTGCCAATGATCTGAATGAACCCTTTTTTAAATGAAGGAGGAAGAATCAAAGTTTCTTGAAGCCAAAGCCTTTCTACAACAAATTTTTGGCCCTTCATCACATTATTCCTTGTAAACAAAACATCCTTGTGTTGGCCTTCTATGAGTTTTATTTTTTCAACAAAAGTTGGTAAGGTTCCCCAAGGGTTATTTCTTCTATTTTCATGGTGACCCATAGTAGGATTTAGGTTCCCTCCACTTATTTATTGCATATCACAATAAATATTCCTTTCCTTCAAAAGACAATTCTGTCAAGATGGTTTGAGGCTTGAGTATTGGCAAGATCAAGTCATGTACATTTTTCCAAAAGCAGATCCTACAAAGCATTTTGTTTAATGGAAGAGAACAGTTACCCATAATCACCAATGCCAAGGATGTTTTGGTTCCACTTTTCCCTACTTCCACCAAATTCCTAAACACCCCATTTTTACTTGAGCCTCTTTCGATTCTCCTTACATCATGATCCAAATTGATCTCTTGCTTCTATCAATGTTATCCATGTTAGACATGTCTCTTGGATCATAACAACATAGTATGATTGTCATATTTTGTCTCCTGGATCATAATTTTTTTTTATCCAAACCACATGCCTTTAATGTTTCATGTGAGGATCTCCCAGCTTAAGAGATAAATAAAATATTTCCAAAGAGTTTTCATTACGTAGTTCAAAACTAAATATTAAATCCAACTCATGTTCAAGCGTTCTCCTCGTATCAGGGGAATGATCCCTAATGTTCCTAGGTTCATCCATCGCTTCCTAATGGATGATCGCCCCATATATAGCCCCATATAAAAGTCATCCATTTTCTTTTTAAATCCTTCACAACATTAGCCAAACTCAATTATTACCCTTGTTTTTTTTCCTTTCCTTCCACTGTCTCACTCCATTAAATCAAAAATTAAATCTCCAAACCATGTTTGAACTGACATTTCATGAAAATGATGGAATTTTCGCTTTTAATGGTAGTGCGTTGACCAACTAATAAAACATCACTTCATGTGCATCGGGAATTGAAAGACGAAAAAAATATATTAAGACTAGTGGGTTGATCCTAAGAGACTATTAATTCCTATGGTTTGTGGAAAACATGGATGTGTGTTAGGATCTAGAGATATTGGGGTTGTCTTGGCTTTTGAAACAAATATTTTTCAGGATGTAAATGAAGAAAATCAAGTGGGTACATTTTGTTAGAACATTAAAAGTGGGTGTAAATGACATAGGTTTAGAAATCATTCCAAAATTCCATTTGTTTGGCATATATGACATTGTTGGTGGGTATATGGAGATAACATGCAAAAATTATACTATTGAGTACAACTAGTTAGGGATGGACTTATTTTTAATTTTTGGACTCACAAAGGAGAGGCAAGGCTAAGATGCAACTGATCAATCATTATGTTAGTAGGATATTTACGTCATCTAGACCCTAAGGATCATGCAATATTAGGTCATGTTACCCACCCACATGTATGTGTAACCATAGTAAAAAAAAAAAAAATTCTATGATGCAATTTTCTAGCCATCTTTCATGCATTATTTATTATGTGTTGTCTTTTTCTATGATGCTATAGCTTGAGTTGTTTAACATGTAACTTAGTTGGGATTATTGTGCCTAACATTTTCTAGAAGGTTTAATACTAAGTTCTTATGGTCTTCTTTTCTATGGATCCATTTTCTTTGATTTTTTTATACAGGTCATCTAGCCACATACTGGCCATTATCACCCAATTGAGGAAAATTTGTTTGATTTTCTTGTTTTTCTAGGAAAAGCTAGCATTGACATTCTTGATGTTGAGGTATATGTCATATAAATCCCTTATAATATACTTCAATTTATATTCCATTGTTCATCGTATTTCATTTCTTATACTCTGCATTGCATCTTCTTTCTTTTTCAGAAAAGGAACATAATATTAATGATAAGAAGCAGGAATTGAAGAAAGAGGAGAATAATATCACTAGAACAACAAATTTAGAAAGAGAGAGAGAAGAGAACTGATCTAGTGATACCCTTAAATCTAATATCTTGCATGAGACACACACAAAGACACCAATGCTCAACTCTTTAGAGTTGATGAATTCACCTCGATGCCTTGACAACACAATGATAATGTTTTGAAGTGATGAAACAATACTTGATGTGTAAATTGTAGTCCAACCAACATTAAGTTGGACACTCATATTGTAATACTTGACATTTCATATAATATAACATGTGGTTGAAATTATTTATAGTTGTACTTGATATTATTGGTATTGTAATTAACATATGTAAATTTGAGTTTCATATTAGATGAACATGCAAAATGTATGTCATTTTTCTTAATTTAATCAAAATCATATTAATTAATTTATGTTTATTAATAGTGAATACATAAAATCATTCTAAACCTACTAAATTAGTAGTTTATATTGATTAATGATGAATAGAAATAAAATGAACATACAATAACTAAATTAGTCATCTATAATGATTATTAATGAAAGTAAATGAAATGAATATAAACTACTAAATCAGTCGTTTATATAAGGAATATGAAACTACCAAAAAAGATAAATGACTACTATAAATGATAAATTTGTGATTACAAATAATGACTAAATTTTGCTTATATACGATATTAGTAGCTAATTTATAGTATCTTATAACATGACCAACATTTTGGTCATATTTCTTTAATCATTAATTTATTTTTCTGATGATCATGTGGTAGTATATTTTGTCGTGTATCTGGTCATTAATTGTGGTAATTAATGACTAAATCAATGACTAAATTAATGACCAAATTAATTACTAAGTATACTACTACATGATAAAATTAACACAACCAATTAATGACTAAGATAAATATGAGTAAAATTTGGTCGCGTTATAAGATATTATAATTAGCTATTAATGGTCATTGAGTGAAAGATGGTCATTTATGTGAAAATTTTAGTCATATTTTTTGTAACCAATTAACCATTTTGTACTAGTGTCTAAATTGCACTCTTCCTTGTCTAGTTGCTTCAACTACAAAATTGTCCTCCATGAGAATAGGAGGTCTCAAGTATGCATGTAGAGAAGAAAATAATTCCTTTGAAGAAGCCATATGATGCGGATCTCCTGAATCAATCATCCATTCTTGTGGTGTAGAATGAAGGGAAATAAAATTGTGACCATTACCCCTTGTTTCTTATGATTTTTCCTTCATCTTCTTCTTGATACTTTTCGGAATGTGATGACCAAGATTATTTTTCTGAAGAGTCTTTTCCATAAGATCAATAGTCTTCTACATGCAAGAGGATTCAGGATGATAGCCTCTGTTACAATAAGGACACTTTGAGTTTTCTTTCTTTCCCTTCTTACCCTTGGAGATGGAAGAATCATTTGGAGGTTTTGGATTTCCTCCCTTTGTTGGATCTAGCCCTCTTGCCTTTCCTTTGCATCTAGATTTCTTATTTGGTTTCAAGTTTGACTTTCCTTTCACATGCATGGAAAGTGCATGTGCCTTTGAAGACTTTAATGAACCCATATTGATGGGCTTATCCTGCTCATGAATGAGAGACTTAATAAATGCATCAAGTTTGGGTATTTTACATTTATCTCTAATTTCAAGTCTAACTATATGAAATGTAGAAATGAAAACAATGTATTCAATACATAATTTAGAAAAAATAGAAAGGATCAATTGACCTTCACATTTGGATTTATCAATCCTGCAATCTTGTAATTGTAGAAGCAATTATTTAAATTTCATAAATAAATCCTGAATGTTCTCAAAGTTGTTTGGATCTAAGGAATTTAGCTCATTTTCAAGAATATGAGCTCACATCTCATGCTGCTATCCAAATAAATTCTCCAGGGTTGTCCAAAATTCATTTAGAGTGGTACATATGTCCACATGGAAATGAAATGTTGGAGATATGGTCAACAATAGAAGACCAAAATCCTTGTCCATCATGTTGAAGTATTTGGATATTTCAATGGCGGAATTAGCTTCAAATTTCGTATTCATAACTATCTGATACAAGCCTTTCCCTCTAAGATGAAGAAAAATCTATGGCTTCCATTGGAAGTAGTTATATAGAGTAAGAATAGTTGAAGATGGGAACTCCATTCATTCACCTTTTAGATGTAGCAACAATTGTGGTAGCTCTCTAATATTATGATTTGCAAATCAAATCTCTGAACAATTTCCAATTACTGATCTTCAAACTTAAAAAAATATCGTTCATTCACCTTCTCCAGATCCTTGTAGCTTTGATACCATGTAAGATTATTAGAGCACATATACAGATCCATCTAAAGAATTATGACACAAACTTGCAAGAATTGAAAAGAAAATTATAATTGAGAATGAATTCGATTACTCAATATTGGTTTTGAGAGTCAATACATAAAGAAACTAAGTAATGTTGGTTCTCAGAATCTATACATAAAGAAACTAAGTTAATATTAGTTTTACATGCAAGTGTTCTTTATGTTCTATTAATGTGCACATGCACGACATGCAAGCACTAGATTTATCTAAATAAAACCAAGTGCACACCACATGTAAGCATTTGAGTTAACTATTGTAGGAAATTTAACTAGGTTAAATCTTCATAAATGTACTTTTGATATTTGTACTTATTCAAGAAAAGAAATATTATTTTTATAATATATGTCAATGAGTTTCTTGTTCAATGAAATAGGTATAGCACATGTTAAGTGCCAGAGGTGAGTCAAATAGTCAAAATGAAATGTTGAAGGCCTTAAGGGCATGTTACACCATGTATTAGGCTCAAGAGAATACCTCTGATCAAAGGCAAGTCCCCTCCTATTAAAAGGAACCATCAAAGAATCTCCTTCGGGTATGTTACACCACCAAAGAATCCATCTCAAGCAAGCACAACAACTCGGCTTGCAAAATATCCTCAAGGCAACCTTCTAGTCAACCTTAAAGGAGTGACAATCTTCTATATATAGAGGTTTCCCACTCCACCAAAATGCACTCAATCACCTCCGAAGTTAGTGAAGGTAAGAAGCCGATAAAAGGGTAAAATAAGGATAAAGAAGTGGTCTCCAAGTGCAACAAAGAATGTGAATCCTAGACGGAAGTCGAGAGGAGCATTTTGAGGAAAGTTACAGTCACACGTGTGAGAAAAGGGAAGGTTGCATGCGGTCATAAAAATAGTAATATATCAACATCACATCTCTCATCGATCGGGCTACAAAGATATTCCTAAAGGAGCTCCCACTCAAGTGAAGAAATAAGGAAGAAAAATCAAAGGTAATAGGGTTTTTATAAAGCCTATTATAGTCACACGTGTGAGAAGCAATAGGTTGTCTATGCTGTCATAACAACCCTCCCATTATGGTCTTACAATTTTGTTGATTGGTGAAGAGAAGGAAGGGATCATCATAACGAAATGGTCTCATCAAAGTTATCTCTTTTAGAGAAAGTGCAATAAGATCTAACAACATTTGGAAGGAAGACGAACTGTTGGGAAATGAAGTGTCAGGGAACAAAGTGCAGAAAGGAGGAAGGACTTGACTTGTGCTTGTAGGAAATTTTATTCAAGGGTCTAGTGTTTGGCATTGATCATTAATAAGATTAAATAAGAGAAGCTTACTAAAGGGTTTTCCTCTCAAGATAAGAGATGTTTTGGCCCTGGTAGAGAGCCAACATCTTGTGTTATTGTTCTCATGTTTTGGTAGTAGTTTGATGAAGCACACACACATGCATTAAGAAAAAGAAAAAAAAGATTAAGCTAACAAGAAAAGGTAAAAAGGCTCCACATATAGTTATCATGTAACGAAGAATCACACTACACCTAATTTTCCCTAGATTCTTCAACATTAACTAACTAAATCTAAGTGTACATCACATGTAAGAACTAGAGTTGAATTGAAGCTAATTAAGGCCAACTATGTGAATGTACACCAACACTTAGAAATGACTAATGGTCCACGAATATTGTGCGACATAGTAAGGGATAAAATTTCTAGCACCACTTTCTGGCAGGTTCAATATGTTTGTCTCACACTTGAGTTCAAGATCAAAAATTAAACCCTCAATTAAGTTCCCTATGGTTTCACTCAGTGCCTTAGCTAAAAATATACGATAGCATATTAACTAGCATTCAACTCACTGAGAAAATTCCAACTGTGCTAAAAGTCTCATCCATGACATCATATTCTACTGATGGAATCCAACTAGCAAGCAATAAATACACACATCATAATTGGACATAGCGAAGGGGAACTATGGTAGCCCATGATAATGGAGGATATCCTTATACAAATATTCTCTAAAAGACAAAATTAATAAAAATCGTTTGCAATGACCTCTGGCTGGTAATATTGCACATATTGGTAAGGGGTTTCTCATTGTGGGTTGCTCATCATTCTAGTCATCATATTAGATTTGAATTTGATAACTTTATGTTGAAAACTTGTTATGAGTTAAGTTGAATTGTTATGATTTGAGAGAAAAAAAAAGAGATTGTGACCCGAGGAAATTTTTAATTCATATTTTAAAGAGATGTAAAATAATGTAGAAAATTCATGAATAATATGACACTTATTCACAAAGATTATCCTGATTATACACTAATTATAGAGTACATGCATAATACATAACCTCCTCTACATTGATCATTAATTTAGCAATATTAAGAAACATTTGCATGTGCACATTGAAGCATCATTCACACATATCAACACAGTATGTACCCAGGGAAAGCATACAGCTGAAAACCCCCAACTATTTGTATATTATATTGATTGAGAACATGTAACAATACATAGTACAATACTCCTCACAAGTACTAAGTACTATCTCCACCTGTTACACATAAATTAGCTCAGATCTGAATCAGTCACTGGCTCAAATCACCTCCGCTGCTTGCCTGCCTCCACTGCGCAATCCTACATGAGAATACTGATGAATGAATGATCCAAATTCATACTTCCCTTCAATATACCATTCAATCCTCATTGGCATTACTCAATCCATGCATGGGCAAATCTCATGCACAACTATAGTCACAACTAACAGCTGTCTTTCCCTTTCACTCACCTCTAACACTTGTCTCCACTGAAATGTCCATGCACTGAGTTAACTGATGTATTCTTTAGTTGATTTATGAGTTAATAATTATTGAATTAATTAATAATTAATTCACACCACTCATCACTAGTGTATTTGTTAGTTATACTAATTACAACTAGTTCAACTAAGTCAAACTAAACACAACTCCATCAACTCATCATTCAACTCCACATAACTCAACCACTGAAGTCCTAACTGAAGTCCTCCATGAAATAGCTCAAGTAACCCATAAGAAAAGCGTATTTCCTTCTGGGAGTTGCATGTGCCACATCTGTAGCTCGAACTAAAGTGCTCCAAGAGAATAAGATAATGTTTATAGTCCAAATATTATTAAGAGCTAATAATATTCGACTATTCTATATTTAGACTGGCAGTCTAAAATAGACTCCGCCCATATGTCTAAAAATATAGGTCCAACTATTTTTACCAACATGACCAATCATCCAAAAATAGCATCCTACCACTCATAAACCATGATCCATATGTCTAAAAATAGACTTTGCGCCAAAAATAGCCTGCGGGACCACTTAGTGAAGGCGACTTCTATTCACTAAAATCCATCATCTTGTTGCATTTTCAACACTCCCTCTAAATGAGATATGGATTATATACAACCCCTATCCTATAACTCTGGAATATTCTTCATGCAACACATCTACCCGATCCACTTGCTCCAACAACACTTGGAACAAAAACACTCCCAATTGACCACTCTGTTGGTCTAGGAACATACTCTGATGCTGAAGCTCTATTGGTTGCTGACAAGTGCTCCCTCTCTGAAATCTACGCTACTGCAACATATCCATGCATCTCACACCATTGCACACCTCTTTGTGCCACCTAGCACTATGCAAAACACTTGTGCCTCTCACGTTGCTGCAACGTGCTAGCTATGCATTATCCTGAAATTCCCTGCACTGTCGCTCTCTCTGCCACTCCATCCACATTTGTCTCTACCCAATCAGTTAGTTCCTACTACTCCACATCGGGGCTCCTGTAGCAAGGTCTCATCCAAGAGGTTGGGTACCTCAAGGATCCTGCCCATCCTCCTTGGGACGATCACTCTATATCGCCCCACCTCCTAGCTGGAGGTATGGCTGCATGTGATCCCTCTGCCGACCTGGCTCGAATTTTTCTCCTACTGGAGGTCTTTGCATGAGTAAATGTCTCTAATCGATCTCCTCTTAGCTTCCCTAGTTGTGGTTGCTCCAAAACCTCCTAAAGTTGTTGCACCAATCGTGGCTCCTCCACCATTGTTTGAGACTTCTTCTAGCTCTGCATGTTGAGAGGTAATATACCCTCCCTCTCAACCACCAAGTCTCCATCAGTTGCCTTGCTACTTAAGGCTTTGCATGCATCTTAAACCTCAAGAGCATATAGGTTCTTAACCCGTGAACCAATCTACTTCACCTGTCTAGTGATGATGTGTCTAAGGAAAACTTTTCCCTCTCTGAAGACTACATCATCGCCTCTGACTTCCAACATCGCGATCGACACCAAGTTTCTCTTCAATCCTGGTACATACTTCACACGGTCAAGGTAATTCGAGATCCATGCTCCCTCTCAAAAATAACCATGCCTACACCTTAGACACTATACTTCTTGTCATTACCCAACCCTATGAGTACCTGGAGATCTTTCTCCTCCAAAATACTGAGCAAACTTTTGTCGCCAGTCATGTGGAAAGAAGCTCCACTATCAAGAAACTAACCACTTCCCACCATGGATGAAACCATGCATGTGAAGAGTGTGAAATCCAACTCAAACTGTGAAGCAAGTGCCTCACCTTTAGATCCTTCCTCGAATCCCTCCTTGGATTTCCTCCCTGGTATTCTGCCTGATCTCCTCTTGCACAAGATCCGACCAAAGTCTCTCCCATCCTAGCAATTTCTCCTGACCATTGACAAATTCCTGATAGTAATGCCAACTCTTTGGAAGACCAAGTAGAGCCAAGCTCACCAAGTCCTCATCATTGACAATCACCCCCACACCTCCCAGCTCATCCCGGCATTGGGTGAACTTCGTGAGATACTAGGGCATACTGTCTCCATTCTCACACTTAATGTTTCTGAGTTTTATCCTTGAGAGGCATTCCACCAACTCAAAACTCAACCACTTCTGATCTAAAATTCGTGAGAACAAAGTATTTCTCGTACAGAGATCGACTGTATAGGAATTCACCGAATACCTCACCTTCCAAAGGAAAGATGAATCCAGAAGCTACCTGGCCCAATTATAGACTCTGCCTAAAGAAATAAAATGTAAACACTTTCTGAATAATAGATCCGATGATCAATCCTCGCTTTGATATCCTATAGAAATCTCTTCTACAAATCAACCAGCTCTAGTACCATGTAGAAAATTCGTGAATAATATGACACTTATTCACAGATATTATCTCGATTATACACTAATTGCGGAATACATGCATAATACATAACCTCCTCTACGTTTATCATCAATTTAGCAGTATTAAGAAACATTCGCATGCACACATTGAAGCATCAATCACACATATCAACGCAGTATGTACTCGGGGGAAGCATACAGCTGAAAACCCCCAACTATATGTATGTTATATTGATTGAGAACATGTAACAATACATAGTAAAATACTCCTCACAAGTACTGAGTACTATCTCTACCTGTTACACACAAATTAGCTCAAATCTGAATCAATCACTGGCTCAAATCACCTCTGCTGCTTGCCTGCCTCCACTGCGCAATCATGCATGAGAATACTAATGAATGAATGATCCAAATTCGTATTTCCCTTGGATATACCACGCAATCCTCATTGGCATTACTCAATCCATGCATGTGCAAATTTCATGCACAACTATAGTCACAACTAACAGTTGTCTTGCCCTTTCACTCACCTCTAACACTTGTCTCCACTGAACTGTCTATGCACTGAGTTAACTGATGTATTCTTTAGTTTATTTATGAGTTAATAATTAGTGAATTAATTAATAATTAATTCACACCACTCATCACTAGTGTATTTGTTAGTTAGACTAATTACAACTAGTTCAACTAAGTCAAACTGAACACAACTCCATCAACTCCTCATTCAACTCCATAGAACTCAATCACTGAAGTCCTAACTGAAGTCCTCCATGCAATAGCTCAAGTAACCCATAAGAAAAGCGTATTTCCTTCTGGTAGTTGCATGTGCCATATCTGTAGCTCGAACTGAAGTGCTCCAAGAGAATAAGATAATGTTTATAGCCCAAATATTATTAAGAGCTAATAATATTCGACTGTTCTATATTTAGACTAGCAGTCTAAAAATAGACTCCGCCCATATGTCTAAAAATAGAGGTCCATATATTTTTACCAACATGACCAATCATCCACAAATAGCATCCTGCCACTCATAGACCATGATCCATATGTCTAAAAATAGACTTTGCGCCAAAAATAGCCTGCGAGACCACTTAGTGAAGGCAACTTCTTTTCACTAAGCTCCATCATCTTGTTGCATTTTCAACAAATAATGTTGCTACCAAATTTTGATTTTTTAGACGTCACATGAAATCATGATTATCATGTTAATTTGAAAAGTGGTGATGCAACATCACTCTTTTCCTTTGCAGGTAATCATTTGACATTTTGAATATTCTAATCTATGAAGTATCAACATTTTTTCCCCAAATGTTTATTTCAGAAATGGTGTTTAAATTTATCTATTTTCTTTATTTATTTATTTATTTATTAAATGTTGATTTTTCAAATTTGTTTTTTCCTTTTCAAATTTTCATGTTTTGAGTGTTTTTCAAGTTTGTGTCTATCCTCTTTTCTTTTTCTCCTTTTTTTCTTAAAGTTGTTTTTTTAAATGTTTTGCAAGTTTGTCTGCACATTTTTAATGTAGTTTTTTAGTTTTTAAGTGGTTTTAAAGGCTTCTTGAGGGGGCATCTCAATTGATAATCTGAGATATGTGAAATCGTTGAACCTTGTGAGGCCCATACTCAAATCCCCCCATTTGCGACCCAGTTTATAGAAAGAAGGATAGGGTGTAGACCCCAAAAGGTTTACTAGTAGTTACGTATCAGGCAGTTGCTTGGTTCCTCTCGGGCTGCTCTATAATTTTTTATCTTTTTTATTTGGAGGGGGAGGGTGCAAAATAATTAATTAATTAACAATATGACCTTGAAAACTAATAACTTGGAAAGAAAATACATAAAATCAATTCTAAATCTAAAAGTGTTATTACATGGACTTTTTTTAATAATTAACATTAAAATAAATAAAATGAGAAAAGATTGTGTGTGTATTTGGGGGGTGAAAATCAATTAAAAAATGAAAAAAAAAACATGTTTGTAAAAAAATACCTAAATAAATGCATTTTTTAAAAGAAGGAAGGAATTTTTTTTTTTTTTTTTTATTTTTTTATTTTTTTTTTTTTTTTTTTATATATATATATATATATTATATATATATATTTTATTTATATATATATATATATATATATATATATTATATATTATTATTATTATTATAATTTTATTTTATTTATTTTTTTTTTTTTTTTTTTTTTTTTTTTTTTTTTTTTTTTTTTTTTTTTTTTTTTGTAAATCCCTTCAAATATAAACAAACAAAAATCGCATTAAAAATAAATAAAATAAACAAACAAACAAACAAAAACAAAAAAAAAAAAATTAAGAAAGTAAATTTTAATTTTAAAATAATTATCCCCGTGAAGGTTGTAAAGAAGCTGTCCCTCCTCTCTTGCCTTGACATTATGAAATCTCACATATGTTGGAACTACAACATGCAAACTACATGGCACACTACATGTTCATGGGTCATCTGAGTGGTTCAGGTTAGATTCATGCCTGGATTAAATCATTAGTTAATGCATTGGGTTGGTATTGTGCTGCACAAAAAAAAATTAGGGCAAAAGATGGCAGTTCTCTACACTCCTTCGAGCATGATTAAACATACAAGATTCTAGGGAACTCTCACTTAGTCCTTCTAGGAGATGGAAATTATGGGAATTCTACATCTCAGGTTCATGGTACTCTGTGTCATTATCGGTGCAACTCGGGGCAACGCTCCCATATTCCGTATAGTAGTTGGCACATACTATATCCTGGAAAAACGAATCCCATTGTATTTGGAAATATTGAGCATTCCAAGTGATGCACATGGCTACAATAGGATTATGCTATATTTTGCGACACTTTCTCTCTCTTTACCTATGGTTTCCCTTCGACTTATCTAAGTGTCTGATGTGTCGCCCTCGTTGTGGGTATCTCGACACTTAAGGTAAGCATTCTAATAGTAACTGTTTATTAATTTTGCATCTCTTCATGCATAATTTGGTTAAGTTTACATTCCTTTGGGTTTGGATTTCTCTTTCATGAATTCGCCAATATGGGTTGGCCTCCTCAGTCCCATTTCCTCTATGTGACTCTCCCTCTAGAACCTTCTCCTTTCCTTTTTAATTATGTTCTCCCTCACTTGTCAACTATGTTTTTCGGCTGGAACACTGGAAAACCATGCGAGTGATCGAAAAGGGAATGAGCTTGGGCACAGGATCAATGGCGGCCGCTAGGGTTTGAGTTACTTGTGACAAGCGCAGGCTCTGTCCCTCTACACTTGCAGTAACGGCAGGCCTGAACCTTCTGCTGCAGTCAGTGGTCAAGGACGGATCTATATTTTCTAATCTGTTGATACCATTGCAGGGCTGGAAGTGGTATTCTCTTGTTTCGCAGCATTGTATCGCAAAGGTCAAGAGCAGACCGACCGAATGGAGGCAGAGGGGTCCAGTGGGGCCCCTACTTTCAAACAGATAATCATGCAGAAGCAGAGGCAAAATAAGAAGGAAGGGGTCAGGATTTCTGGGCTTGACAATAACAAGCAGATTGGCAGAAGGAATAAGGAGAAAATACAAGGGGAAACTGACAAGACAGATAGAACAATGAGAGGCACAGGCATAGTGGGTGAAAGCCTGACAGGAACTAAAGACAAAATCCCCTCAATAATTAAATCATCAGGAAACGAGGAACGACAAGATGATGAAGACAGGGAGTAGATAGACAATAGGCAAGGAAAGACGAAAAAGGAGGGGGAGCCAAGCACAAGCCCCAATAAATATGCTTCATCAAATGGGGTCTGCAAACCAAAAAAGGCCAATAACCTAAGGGTAGTTATAACTGACCCAGAGACTCAGGCATACAGAGAGCACATGGCAGAACAGGCTATCATCTGCAAATTTATGGGCATATGACCATCTGAAAGGACTCTTTGCAATTGGATTAGACAACAATGGAAGCCGAGGGGGGATGTTAAGCTTCATTTGGGAGCCAAGGGTTTCTTCACAGTTGTTTTCTCCAACCTAGAAGACAAGGATAGAATTTTTGAGGGTGGCCCATACTTTTTGGCTTCAGTTGGTCTGTACATGCGACCATGGAAACCAAACTTCGCCCCAGAGAAAGAATCTTTCACTCAAGTCCCAGTCTGGATTCGTTTGTTCTCTCTCCCAATAGACTAGTGGGGTCTTAACGCCTTGAAACAAATTGGTGACCAGTTGGGAACATTTGTCAAGGCCTCTGAAGCAACCTCACAAAAGAGATATACTTCTTACACCAGAATATGTGTTGAAATGGACGTTTCTGGGGCACTGCATGAGGGGCTCTGGCTGGAATATAGGGACAAGGACTACTTTCAGGCTATAGATTATGAGCAGATTCCCTTCCGGTGCCGCAAATGTCATGAACATGGGAATTTGATGAGAGACTGCCCTATGATCAGGAAGGAAGCAGAGACCGAAACAGCACAAGCCTACAAAGACAAAGAAACCTTCATAAAACCTAAGTCTAGACAAAGAGCTAAGAGAAGGAAGAATTACAAAGGGAATACAGACAGGAACAACCACAGCAACCCTTTTGTGATCTTAGATCCTGAAATAGATTCGGAGGACAGGCACAAAACCCTAACATCAGAAGCAGAGCATGAGGAAAAGGAAAAACCAACCAGGGAAGGAACGCATGAAGGGGACCTCAACAATGAAGTTCAAATGCAGGAGAGAATAGAGGAGATGGAAGAAGAAAATGACATGCTCACCAGTGATGGCGGAAGTGAGGATCAAGAATGGGAAGAGGCGCTAGCCAGGGAGGGGATGAACATACCAGTAATCGCTGAGAACTGGAAATCCCGAGGAATAGAGAATGCATCGGAAGAAGAAATCAGGAAGGTAAACGACCTGTTCATAGCAAGGCAAAAAGCAGAATTAGAAAAGTAGAATAGGAAGCTCGGTGTAGTAAAAGGCAATAGCTTACATTCGAAAAGTATTTTATGTAAATCATCTAGTTCAAATCAGAAGAAAAGAAGAGGCCATAGAACTAGTGGTGAAGTTCTACAGGAACTATGCATGATCATGATAAACTCAGGGAAGATGAAAGCGCTTAGCGCTTTCCAGTCCTTCCAATGAAAATCAGTTAAACATGAAGATCATCTCATGGAATGCAAGAGGGCTTAAAAGCCAGGCAAAACACAGAATCTTAAAGCGGAAAATCCAGAAATACAAACCGGAAATTATGTTCTTACAAGAAACTGAATGTAGCAGCTCTAGTATCAACAGTCTTTGTAGGAAGCTTGGGAGAAATATAGAAGTTTTAGAGATTGAGAGCCAGGGACGAGAAGGTGGCCTTGCAACCATTTGGGACACAAAGGAAATCCAGATGTTATCAGCTGAGGCGAACAAACACTTCATAGCGGTGGATTTCCAACCCATAGGTAACTTTGGTTCTTTCCTTTGTATCAATATTTATAGTCCTTAGAAATTAGAAGACAAAATAAAAATTTCAAATGCATTAACCAGACTTATTCATAGACATCCAAGGTCTAAGTGTATACGGGGGGGTGATTTCAATATGATAACCACCCTTCTGGAAAAAAAAGGGGGTCTCAGGAAACTTAATAGGGATGCAGAAGCCTTCACAGGTTTCATTGAAACTGTCAAAATGGTAGAAATACACCCCAAGAGTGGCATGTTCACCTGGAACAACAGACGGGGGGTAGAAAGGTTGATAGCTTCTCGCTTGGATAGATTTTTAATCTCAGAAAACATTATAATGGATGGTATAACAGCAGAATCAGATATCCTTCCCAGTGGTGGGTCGGATCATTGGCCAATTTCGCTTATTGTTGAAGTTCAGGGTACCCCAAGGAATAAACCATTCAGATTTGACAAATTTTGGTTAGACGACCCTAAATTCCTCGAGATGGTAAAGAAATGGTGGCTTGAACCTTTGGAGGTGAGAGGCTCCAAAATGTTTAATCTACAAAAGAGGCTGAAAGCAACTAAAGAAAAGATAAAAGATTGGAACAAAACGGTTTTTGGAAATATATTCCAGGAGAAAGCCATTCTAGAGAACAAACTGGAACAGATTCACAGAAATGGAGCAGCAGGCAACCACAGTATTGAAGGGATTGAGCAGGAAAAAGTTCTTTCACAACAGTGGCACAAAAGGTGCATACAAGAAGAGATTCTTTGGAAACAGAAATCTAGAGTCCAATGGCTAAGAGAGGGGTAGCAGAACACAAAATTTTTTCACAAGTCGGCTCTAGACCATAGAAGTGCTAACAAAATTCTCGAGTTGAAAAACAACGCAGGGGAGATATTAAAGAATCACAATGACATATATCCTCTGCTCTAGGATCACTTCAACTCAATTGCACAGGAACCGCCTATAAACAGAGAGGAGGCCATCAAGGAACTTACAGCAACCATTCCTAAGTCTATTACTTCAGATCAGAATTTGGCCCTATGCAGGGAAATCTCTATGGAGGAGGTGGAGGAAGCAATCAGGAGCATGCCTAATGATAAAGCTCCAGGTCCAGATGGATTCACCATCAATTTCTACAAGGCCTGTTGGAACACTGTCAAGCAAGAGGTATGGGAGGTAGTGGAGGATTCCAGACGCTCAGGAACCATTCTAAAATCCATCAACTCCACCTTTCTAGCGCTCATTCCTAAGGTTGAAGAAGCAAAGACACCTGATAAATTTAGACCCATTGCCCTATGTAATGTTATCTGTAAAATTATTTCAAAATTCATAGCAAATAGACTAAAGTCGATACTTCCTGGCATCATCTCAAAAGAGAAATCGGGCTACGTTGAGGGTAGACAAATACTAGATAACATCTTGTTAGCGCAGGAGATAATTCACTCGCTTCATTCAAGAAAATAAGCAGGAATGCTAATGCAATTGGATTTATCAAAAGCTTATGACAAAGTAAGCTGGAGATACCTTGAAGCTGTTTTGGATGCTTTTGGCTTCTGCAGGACCTGGAGCAAGTCGATACTTGTTCTCATCAAATCTCCAAGGTATTCAATCCTTGTCAATGGTGCTCCATCTGCTCCTTTCACTCCTTCGCGGGGAATAAGACAAGGGGATCCCCTATACCCTTTCATATTTGTAATCCTAATGGAAGGTCTAAGTCAAACTATAGCCAAGAAGAAAGCAGAAGGATCTATAAAAGGTCTACAACCAATAAGATCGCTACCAGCCACCACACATCAACAGTTCATGGACGATACCATGTTACATGGTACCCCCACGGTGAAGGAGGCTGTGGCTTACAGGGGTATCCTTGATCTCTTCAGCCAAGCTTCTGGCATGGAGATTAATTTTTCTAAGTCCACTATTTTCTTTTTCAACACTCATCCGACAGTTCAAGCTCACTTCTCCTAGCTTCTTGGATTCAGGATTGGCTCCCTGCCTTTGAAATATCTAGGGGCTCCTCTAACTCTGAAACCTTGGCAGAAAATTCACTGGGAGAAACTTCTAGCCAACATGAAGAAAAAGTGCTCGCATTGGATGAACAGAGGCCTCAACCTGGCGGGTAGACTTATCTTAACCAAGGCTGTTCTGCAGGAAATTCCGCAATATTTACTTTCTATGCTTCCAGCCCCCAAAGGCATTCTGCAACAAATGAGAAACATACAGAGATCCTTTTTATGGAATGGGATTGGGGATAAGAAGAAGTGGGATTTGGTGGCATGGAATAAACTATGCCAGCCAAAATCTATGGGGGGGCTAAACTTAGTCGATCCTTGGGTGGTCAACAGAACTTGTGGAGCTAAGATATGGTGGAAATGGATTAAAGAACCCAATTTACCTTGGGCGAGGCATTGGAAGGAAAAATATACTCCAGATTGTGATACTCAGGACCTCATAAGACTATAGGAAGTCCCGGAAGGATCGTCAATATGGAACCATGCCAGGAATAACAGGAACTTAGTACAGGAGCACAGCTTTTGGGAAATTCGAAATGGAAGGCTGGCCATGTTCTGGGAAGATGCATGGAAGAAGTTCCCTAAACTGGACACCCCAGAGCTATCTACCCTCAAGCGAATAAGACAAAATGAGGGAAGACACAGAGTCAATCAGTATTGGACTCAAAGCAGTAGGGATCCGATTTGGAGGGACTGGATAAATTTAAATCCTGGGAATACAGAGGAGAACAACGAAAGCTTTCAGCAACTCAATGAGAGAATCCTCAAAAGAAAGATTCGGAAAACTGAAGAGGATGATAAGCTAAGATGGGGTTTAAAAGGTAATGGTAATTTCTCGTTAAAATAAGCTAGGAACATAATAGAAAAGGAAGAACAGGTAGAAGTCATGCCCTGGTGCAGCAAATTTTGGGACAGCCTACTCTGGCCGAAAATCAGGACCTTTCTTTGGCTTCTAATGAGAAACAAGACTTTAACTTGGGACAACTTGTGCAAGAAAGGTTTCAGGGGACCCTCAAGATGCCCTATGTGCCTCCTCGAGGAGGAATCTATAAACCACCTTTTCAATGCTTGTGAATGGGCAAATCAGTTATGGAGCTGGATGGAAGGAATTCTTAGTAGCTCTGACCATGACAGAGAATCCATTCATAGAACCATACTGAACTGGAAAAAAGACTTCTCCAACATACAAAGAGTCAACAGCATATGGAAATCTGTTCCAGGGTTCTTACTATGGTCTACTTGGAAGGAACGCAACCGCAGAATATTCTAAGACGAACACAGGAACATAGAGTTCTCTAAAGACAATATAATAACTAATATTCAACAGTTAATTCAAACGAAATGTAGAGAGGAAGGAAACTAGAAATCGTCAGCTCAAGACGAACGCATTTTGAAATGCTTTCGTCTGGAAGTCACCAGCAGCATCACAGCTTCGAGACATTGAACGCAACCATCCTCACAGATCGACAAATGGCAGCGTCCATCGGAAGGAGGATTGAAGCTGAATTTTGACGGGGCCTCAAGAGGCAATCCCAGCATGGCAGGAATTAGAGGTGCATTATGTAACCAGCATGGAGAAATTCTTCACATATATTACAGAGCGCTTGGGGAAAGCACAAATAATGAGATGGAATTCGCAGCGCTAGAGCATGGTCTGAGAATTTTAAAATCCCTACACCTCTGTAATGTAATTCTAGAAGGGGATTCATCACTGGTCATAGTAACAGCTAAGAGAATTCAGGGAGGCACTAAGGCGAACAAATCCACAAAAGACTGGCAGCTAGCCAAGGTCATGGAAAATATTGCAGAACTAATGGCTGGAATGAAAGGATTATTTTTTCATGCGGTAAGACGTAAGGCGAACGGGCTGGCGGACTACCTAGCGAATTATGGCATGGACAATCAGGACAGGGGATGGGACAGCTGTTGGGAGGAGGTGGACTGCCCGAACCTGAAAGCGCAATGTGCACAGCTGGCACAGCAAGATCTAAACGAAACCGACCGGGCTTGACCGGCAATGATTTCTATGTCCGGCACCGTAAACCTGGCGCTTCCGGTAACTGCTTGGGTTATTATCACAGGAGTTAGACGACTAGATAGATGCGGCGGTGGTCATTATGGCAAGAGAAATCCAAACATGGAAACTATCAACATGGTTCATGCCACAAGAGAATCCGTAGAGACCATTTGCGAGGAAGGGACAGCTGGCTCAACCTTGATGGGAAGGCAATCAACAACATTTATGCTAGGTCAGGAAAAGGATATGAGATTTGTGCGAACATCTTTCGAATTAATAACGAAAGTACCTCCACTCTGCATCGAAGGGGAGAGCACATTATGGGAAACTCCATGAAAACAAGCTATTTAACGGAGAGTCGTGGCTCGGGTTCCTCTACCTCGTTTCAAAGCTCTGCAAGCGACCACAACCTTTCTGTTTGTAGAAGTGAGCATAGCGATAAGATTAGAGGGAATAGGATGGAAGCGGGTAGTTGTAGATGCTCGGCGGCCAACCGCGAACTACGAACCGCGCAGAATATGTATGAGACCAGAGCAACAGCAAGGAGCAAACACAAGATAGCGGAATTGGAAGCTTCTGTGAAAAAGGAAGAAGCGCAGTGACAGGAGGGAATCATTGCGGAGGAGGTTGACTTCCAAAAGAGCCACTCAGTATGTTCGGACTAAAGCAGAGAGCTGGAGAATCAAAACCCTCCTTGCGAAAGCCCTGGATTCAAAGGAAGAAGGGAAGCAGCATTATGGGAAGGGGAACTCCACTTCGGAGGATCAGTCAGCAAATTTTCATGAAATCCATGAATCGTTGGATTGTAGAATCACCACAGTGCAGGAGGCTATGGAAATTGTCAACAAGAAATTGACTTTGCTCATCAGGCTTCTTCGGCAAACTCTGAGCCTGGACCCCCTTATGCAGGAGCAAAAGATGAAGGAAGCTAAGGAATTCCAGTCCATGCAAGATATGCAGGCCAAAGTCGACAAGCATGTTCTGGATGTGGGCTTAGACACAGTCAGTCGAATCGGTGGCTTTCCACGCACTAGTGGGTTTCCTTCGTTTCGTCTTTCAATCTATCTTGCTTCCTCTGTTACGGATTTACGCCAGTTAGTTTTGCTACTCTGTTTTACTTTATTTTCTATCATGGCTTCGGCCTTATGCAAAATAGTGATGTTACTTTGTCTCTGTCCAAGTTTTGATAGTGTCGTGGCGATCAATAATTGTTTCAAGAGTAAGCCGCCCTGCATGGTGTGCAGCTCAGTTTTGAAAGCCCAGGGTTGGCTGTCAGCATGGTTTAAATGGTCCATCTAAGGTTTCGTTCTGCTTCGGCAGACTTTTTGTAACATATTTTGTTTTATAATATACATATCTGACTTACAAAAAAAAAAAAAAAACTATGTTTTTCGGCCCATGCTATGTTTGAATTCCTCGCAAACTCACTATCATTTTCACCTTCAAGCTCCTTATTCTCACTCCACTTAGGTTCATGATCATTTTTCCATCCTTGTCACTCATACCACCTATTTTCTACCCTTTACCTTGGACGATGGTGTTTCAAGGAAGGATTGTTACATATTAACGAGGGAGAGCTAGGGGTTTTTCATCTCCTTCTGTGCTAATTGTCAGTCATATTTCTACTGCCACTCAGACTTGTGATAAAGCACAAGTTAAGGAATCCATGTCATATTATGAGGACCTTAGTCCCGAGTTGCTTTGCCAAAAGATTAAGTAAATTGAAGTAGACATTTGTCATGAGAGGCATTTCACTCCACCTTATCATGTCAAAGTCAAGACCAAAGTTTGGACTCCAAACATAGGCACCTCCATCAAATCGGGCTTCCCATGATACATGCAAGCTATCAATGTTTATTGGCTCACTAAGGTTCTCATGGGTCACATTCTCACTAATAGCAGTAATGCCTAGTAAGAAAACATTATTAAAATGGTAGAATTGGAGGAGAAACTAGATGGAATCGATCATAAGCTTAATATTCTCATCAGAAAATCCACCAACATTTCTCTTCCATTTTATGGGAACGTTTCTCAGCAAGCTCCCAAACAAGATAACTCAGCTCAACAATCATCATGCAATTTTAGTTTTTTTATTATAGTTTTTATAACATTTCTCATTTATCCAAGACATGGCATGATAGAACCTAGACATAACATTCTATATGTAAATATTTTTTCTTATGAGAAACTATAGTTAGAAGAAGCCTTTGTAACCTCAAGCTTCTAAATCTAAGCCTCTAGTTTGGTTTCTCACTAGGAAGACTAGTAGCTGACATTTTTTACTATGTAATTTTTTAGTGTAATAATGTCAAGTTCCTTACATCACATACACACACACACAACATAATATTTAAAACAATACACAATTAGAGAAATAACTATTAATATAAATTTAAAAATAAAATTAAAATTAAAACATTTTTAAAATTGTAATCATGTTGGGTTTGGAAGAATAAGAGGAACTAGATAGAATTGAGGAACATTTTTACATCAAACCAAGTCTTCCACCTCAAGTCAATTTATCGATTCCATGCACTATTGATATTTCCACATCCTTTTGATGGTTTCAATTAAATTATGATTTTTATACTTCATTTGGAATTTATTGGTGCTATGCATTACTTTTTGCATAATGAAGTCTTGGTGAGTAGACAATATTTATATATTTGATTAGCATATATACATTTTTGATAAAAGACTTTAACATTTTCCATTGGTATTGTTTCTAATCTAGTAGATCACAACAACACTATTATTATTATTATTATTATTAAATTATAAAAGAGAATAGAAAATATAAACCAAAAAAGACCAAATAAAACTCGTAATTTCATTGATAAAAATGAGAGAAAATATATATTCATTAGATACACATAATGTGTATTCATATATCAGAAAAGACCAAAAAACAAGTAAATTATTTCTTTTAATTTTTAATGTATTTTTTTTATTTAAAATTTTGTTTAAAATTACTTATGATTTTGGGTTTTTGGGTCATATTTTTTTCTCAATTTTTTTACAAAATGTTTTTTTAATATAATTTCATTTTTCTAAAAAAAATCATCATCATCATCATCATCATTCATCATTATTATTATTATTATTATTATTATTATTATTATGTTCTAATGTCAAATCAATGTCTATATCTTCAATCATTATTGTGTGTGTGTTGCAATGCCTCATATTATTCAAATGTCTGCAACAAAAAAAACCTTTGATATGTTTGAATTTTTTTTTGTTATTATTTGTTTTTTAAGTTGAAATAATTGTTGATTGTATAGGAAAAGCATACATCAAACAATCTTTTGTCATGTTATACCACTAGGGAAACAAAACCCATGGCATAAATGTAATTTCTTTATCCAAAAGAGTACATATAAATTGCATAAATTAAATCTTGATAGAGTTTCTTCATGAAATGCAATTATGGAAAAATGAGATGCAATGCTAACTAGACTAAAATGGTAGGTACTCTACCTATGATCAATAATAGTTGGAAAGCAAATAATAGAAGGATGCCATTTTCCATTGTGAAAGAAATAGTAGTGATGTCTAGGTTGAAGTTGATACATCTATATGAGCATTAGGGGTGCCTAGGGAGGTTAAATACTTCCTCTTTTGAAGTAGAGCTTCAATAATAGTGATCCTCATAGCAATATCTCTAAGTTCCAATGAGTCCCTTTTTGATAGCCCAATGATAGGGGTAAATTGCTAATAATCCTTGAGTACAATGGTGTTTTAGTCTCTAACTAGAGCAAAAGAATGAATTGATTCCCAAGGGGAGGACAAAGAGAGGCCAAGATTAGTGAAACCTAAATTGGCTAAACATTCAACTACTTTATTACCAGAGTGTCGGACATGAATTGGATTGACTACCTACATGTGTCTTAGCAGCTCTGCTACTTTGGAAATATAATTTTCCAGTCTTCGGCAAGAGGACAACTTTTTAAGCTTGGTCCCATTCTAAATACGATTGAGAATTTTCATAGCAATATGGCAATCTCCCTCAACTAGAAATTTGCGAAAACCTTGGGATTTTTCCAAACCAGATCTTTTCTTCAAAGAAAAAAGTTAAGTTGCATTCTTATTATTGATTTCCATTGAACTAGGAGTGACAAATAAGGGATATCCTTGGTGATTACAAAGTATGCCTCGATAGACTAAGGTTCCTAGATTTCCTTTTTATGTTCCATAAAAGTTATATTTGAGAAAATTATGTATAGGGGGAGACCAAAGCATCAGGGAGGAGGTTCTTGCAAACAAATTAATTAATCTCTTATTTAATAGATTTCAAGAATAGCCACTCATTAGAGAATTTTTGAGGTCTAAAATGGGTCTCCTAAGGAATTTTATAAAATAATAATGGAAATAATAAAATAAGATTACATTACATTATCGAATTTTAGAGGGAAAAAAAGAAAAAACTACTTTTTCAACTCAATTTTTCAACTTATCTCCCTATGTGTTTACTCAACTTTTGAGTGGGAGCACTCCTTGGATGCATAATTTAATTCATGATCCAAGGAGTACCCATGTTGCATACTTTTAATGGGCCCAACTACACAAAAAATGAGAAATACATGAAAAAATGTGATTCCAATCATATTCTTCATGTATTTCTCATTTTTCATGTAGCGGGGCCCATCAAAAGTAGGAAAAGTACTCCTTGGATGAGGAATTAAATTTTGCATCCAATTAATGCTCCTGCTCAAAATTTGATTAAAACCGTAGGGAGATAAGATGAAAATATGAATTGAGAAAATATGCTTCTTTTTTTTTTTTTTTTTCATCTCTTTACTCTTTTACTCTTTTACTTCAAAAAAAGTGAATCATCTCCCATGTTTGACATCATCATATTGAATCCGATTGGTTCTTATAAAGTGGATTTTGGTTGTATATTTTTGTTTTGAGGCCCATTTTAGATGTCAAAATGTCTCTAATCTCGATTTTTACTCTTTAAATTAATGTCAACCTCAAAGTTATCACTCTTGAAATAAAACAATGTAACATATTGCTCAAAAAATATTGCTTGGGCAACTTCGAACTTTGCATATAATTCTCTTCACGTGCCTCAACAAATATTTAATTTATTTGTTAAAGTTTTATTTTTGAATTCTCACTTCGGAATTATTTTATATTGAACATCTTGGAATTCTACTATTGAAATATCTCTTTATGTGATAAAATTAATACTGAATTCAAATGTATGATTTCTTATAAATGTCACAATGCAACCTAATCTTAAGGTCAACATCCTATTTTGTTTCTTGTAAATGCTTTATAATTTTTATCTTGACCATAATATCAACTTCTTCATCTTACAATATGACCTTCAAGGAAAATCACAAAGAAATATAACTATTGATAAATGTACCAATATGAAAAAATATTGATGAATGTTCAATTTAACATGAGAAAAAATATAAAAGTATTAATGCAACATAACCAAAAATATGTCTCAAAAGAACGAAACCCTTCTAGCACATCACAATGCCACAAAACCACATAACTAGTGATTTGGAAAAAGTCCACGAATATAAACACTAAACTATACCTTAGTACACTTTCGTGAAATGAGAACCCATGGAAACCATAGTATACCCATGTTACCCATGGTTATATTGTTATACTAGGCCTTGTGACATAACCCCAACCCTTCATGAATGTCAATATGAAACATAACCATTGAAAAAAATACCATTTCATTATATGATAACCAAGAAAATTATGAGAATTTGCATTATCGCCTTTTAGGAATATCTCGAATATTACCCTTAAGGAAAAATTATATTTGGAAAAACTATAAATGAGCATCGCTTTATGATGTAACAATGTAATGTGATAAAACACTGCATATCCTTACATGAACATTGTAAAAAGGTTCCTGTGAAAGAACATTACAATGTGATGAACATGACTTATTCAGATTGGATCATTATATTATTTTTCATGCATCTTGATTCTTTGATAGTGGAAAATGCAGACCAATAAGCTCACTGGACCATTTTTACCAATGGATCTAAGTTTGGAAAGTTGGTATCTAAAACATTTTGGAAGTAGTTTGAGGCATCAAACAACATTTTTTGGGGGTAAACTCTTGACCCTTAGTCACTACACCCATATCACTATTCTACATGTAAGTACCTTTCCAACGTCACAAAAATTTTCTCAATTTGATTTTGTATGAAAAAATTATGTCACCTAGAAACTGGCCTTCTTATTTCGTCTACCATGATTCAAGAGGATGCCACCTTAACCCCCATTATTTATGGAAAATGGGCTAACCATATGATCATAATGAATAAGACTCTATGTTTTCTTTTATTGTAACTCTAGTTAAGAGTTTAAGGATTCAAACTTGACCACTAGGAGACTATAAGTTTATGTTACAATTAGGCTACTAAAGGGAAAAGGAGTTCCATTCTATTCGAGTGCATTTTGTTCCATAGATAAGCATAGTGGATCAGAGTGGATAGATACAAAGAAAAAAAGAGGGCTTACATAATATAACATCCCACTAGCCACAAGTCTTACTCCTTTGTACTTGCATCCATTTCCTTTCTAAGAAAGAGAGAGAAGAGTAGCCTCACCTTCCTAAAATATTTCCCAAGTCACATATTGTGTTATTGTGGTTTGTTAAAGGCTTCTCTATTTGTTCTATATTTTCTACATAATTATATTTTGTAAGCATACACAATAAATAATAATTAACAAATCCATAAATATAAGGAGAAATTAACACTCGAAGTGTAGATTTCAAATTTTCAAATTATAGATTTTTGCTGTAGATTCAAACTTCTTATGTAATATGCTAAAATGAAAGGCTTGAATCTACTCTACTTATCAGTGAAAAAAAATATTGATGAAAACACGAAGAAGAAAAGGAAGAATTTAAATCGCATATAACACAATATTTTTCTACGGAAAGCAACAACTAGAAAACCTACTATCTGTATATTGCATTAACTAGAACATATGACAATAAAATACAATTCTTGTTCATCCAAATAATCTTTGCACAAGTAAAACTATCTCACTACTTCACAAACCATCTCAAGCCAATACTTAGCCAAATATGCTTCCTTCCAAGATCCTACTTCATTGCAAAGTTTCTTACGGAATTAACACATATTTAATTGGGAAATTCCTCACTGACAACAGTGCAATCCATCCATATTCCTTCCTCTGATTGCATGCATAACTTGTTTAATTTATATGCATTTACAACTGATAGTACACTATCCCTAAAGTCTAATCTCAATTGGGTATTCCTCTGAACTAACATGCATGAGCTATTTTTGAGTAAATTATTACTTATCTAATTGACCACTACATGTGAATTAAATCCAATTTAATCCACTTGACCACTCACTAGTTCCTCCAACAGTTAGAACTAGTTTAACTGAATTTAACTTAGTAAACTGAATTAAATAATTACAACTAAATAAGAATTCAACTTGGGCCCCTAAAATTTACGGATCACTTTTCATGACTATAGATATACTTCTAACTAGAATTTAGTAAGAAAACTAAGTCAACTTAACTTAGTTAATTGCTACAAGAAGCTGTGAGAATAGAATTACAATTTAATTCCCAATTTAATTCAAGGACAAATTAAAATAGGATTTTCTTGTTTCTATTTTTAACACAACTATATATATAGATAGATAGATAGATTGACAAACTATCTGATGGAATATCCATGGAAATTTATGGATCAATCACCTAAGATCTCAACACACCAAAATCATCATCATAATGGTAACATGGAACTAAAAATAACTCACACTGTTTACCTCAATTATCGAAGATTATGGCTTCACTAAGCCTTCACTGCACTTCAATTTTTCCAAGACCTCCTCTATGGCTAGTAGTAGAAGCTACAATCCACACTTATCCTCTTCCACTTCTTGTAGAAGTCTTCTTAGTTTAACATTCTCTACTTGAATTCTTTGGTTTGTCTTCTCGAGTTCTTGGAGCCATAGATTATTTTGTGCAACACCTACTTCAATCTTTGTCTTATAGCTTGAATCAGAACCCAGTTCAATTGGTCCATAACTTATAATCCCAATAGTTGTGATCTTCATCTCATTGCCTGAATCAACGCAAGTTAATTCGTACAAAACTTTCAATCTCAATAGTTGTGATCTTCATCTCATCATCTGAATCAAATACAAGGTCTAGTTTCACTATAGAAAATGTCTTTTGCTCCCCTTTACTACAATTCTTCTTAGGCTTCAATTATAGATGCACTTTCCAACAATGCTCCTCATTATTTCCTTCTTTATTCTTTAAATTCAAAAAACTTAGAGAATGTATGATCTTTCTTCTACATGAATAAAATCCAACACTTTCAACAAAACTCATCAAACAAATAGTACATAATACATGTGCTTGGTCATGGATGCTATCGAGAATGGTCCACACACATTTGAGTGAACGTGATCAAGAATTGCTTGCACTCAACTATCTTGGTTGTTAGAGGAAGATTTGGTGTACTTACTCAATGTACACCATTTGCATGCGTCTCTCTGCTCTAGTTTACCCTTTGGAAGTCTTGTAGAAATTTGTTTCATGATCTTCAAAGCTCCATGGTGAAAGTGAGTAAATCTTCTATGCTACAAATCATCAATGTCTCAGCTCTGCACCTTCTTTGCTTTAGTGCTCAAAGAAGCGTAGTCTTCTACCTCTAATTCGTAGAGGTTCTTCACTCAAACCCTAGTTTGCTTCACCTATCTTGTGGCTATGTGATGAAGGAAAGCCTTTCCATTACTAAATATCACATCATAGCCTCGATCCTCCAAAACAACAACGAAAACCAAGTTCTTCTTCAAACCCAAAACATACATGACATCTCTCAATGTGAGGGAAGAACTAAAGTCCTTCTTAAGGGTCACAATACTAATGTCAGTTTCACTATACCTCCCATCATCACCCATCTCGATATGCATCCAGACATCCTTCTCCTCTAAGTTGTTGAAGAGTTCTTTATTCCCATTGATATGGAATGAAGCTCCATTGTCCACATACCACACACTACCCATCACTGATGACACCATGCAAGCGTGAGGGTGAAATCAAGTTCAAATTATGAAGCAAGAGATTCACCTATCGCTCATCCTGAGGGATTCTTACTAGCCTTCTTGTGTGGACACTTTGTGGCGTAGTGTCCCAACTCGTGAAAATGAAAACACTTGGTTTTTTTACATGTCCTTCTTCTTTCTGCCCTAACTAGAATTTGATTTGGAATGGGATTAGTTCCCCTTCCCTTTCATCGCTAACGCACAATTCTAATCATCATCATGCTTCGATTAGGATCCATCTCTGGTTTTTCGATGAATATCTTCATGTACCAAGTCATACCAAAATCTCTTCCACTCTAGTAGCTTCTCCATCCCATTAACTAAGCCATGGTATATGTGCCAACCCTTGGGAAATCCTAAAAGTGCTAGGCTGACTAGATCGTCTTCTGAAATAGTAACCTTGACACTTCCAAGATCATCCTGACATTGGGTGAAGTTCTTTAAGTACTTCGGAATTCAGTCGCCCTTCTCCATCATGATCTTTCTGAGCTTGTCCTTCAGTTCTAGCTTATTTTGGAACAAGTTAGTCAATTCCTTCCACATTGCAAATGGTGTTTCCTTACCGTGGAGATTTGAGACAATATGATCTTGAACTCCTTCTAGTATAATCCTTCTCGCCTTTGCCACATACTTCCTCCATTCAACTATATATTTAGCATCATATGTTGGAGGCTTCAAGATATCATGACCTATGAATTCCTTCAGCCCATTGTCTTCAAGTACTTCCTCCATCCTATCCTTCCAAGCTATGTAATTCAAGCTTCCTTCTAAGGCATACTCAAGTCTCAAACTATAGAATGACATCCTATTGACTTTGAAGTATGAAACTGCAAATTCAATTTCACCTGCACAACAAAGTCATATTCTCCTCTTCTATAGTGATTTTAGGTTTGATACCATGTACATTTTTACTGTAGATTCAAACTTCCTATGTAATATGCTACAATGAAAGACTTGAATCTACTCTACTCATCAACGGAAAAAAAAATTGATTGATGAAATCACGAAGCAGAGAAAGGAATAATTTCAAATGCACATAACATAATAATTTAATTGGCAAAGAAAAAACTATAACCCCCACTATCTCTATATTGTATTAACCAGGAGATCTAAGAACAAAATAAAATGTGTGTTCAACCCGAACAATCTCTGCACAAGTACAAACTATCTCATTGCTTCACAAACTAGATCAAGCCAATAGCCAAATTTGCTGCCTGCCAACCTCCTACTTCATTACATATTTTCCTAAGGAATTAGCAGATATTTAATTGGGAAATTCCTTACAGATAACTATGCAATCCATCCATATGCCTTCCTCTGATTGCATGCATCACTTGTTTAATTTATATGAATTTACAAATGATAGTACACTATCCCTGAACTCTAATCTCAATTGGGTATTCCTCTGAACTGACATGCAAGAGATATTTTTTAGTGAATTATTAGTTATCTGGTCGATCACTGAATGCTAATTAAATCCAATTTAATTCACTTGACCTCTCACTAGTTCCTCCAACAATTAGAACTAGTTTAGCTGAATTTAACTCAGTAAACTAAATTAAATAATTACAACTCAATAAGAACTCAACCTAGGCCCCTAAAATTTAGGGATCACTCTACATGCCTCTAGATATACTTCCAACTCGAATTTACTGAGCCAACTAAGTTAACTTAACTTAGTTAACTGCTACAAGATGTTGTGAGAATAAAATTACAATTTAATTCAAGGACAAATTAAACTAGGATTTTCTTGTTTCTATTTTTAACACAAATATATTTTAGTATATTTATTATGACGAACCATCTGATGGAATATCTATGGAAATTTATGGATCAATCACCTAAGATCTCAACACACCAAAATCATCATCGTAATGGTAACAAGGAACTAACAATCACTCGCACTGTTTACTTGAGTTAACGAAGATGATGGCTTCACTAAGCCTTCACTGCACTTCAATTTTTCCAAGACCTCCTTTGTGGCTAGTAGCTGAAGCTACAATCCCTACCTCTCATCTTCCACTTATTTTAGAAGTCTTCTTAGTTCAACATTCTCTACTTGAATTCTTTGGTTGATCTTCTCGAGTTCTTAGAGCCATAGATTCTTTGGTGCTTTTATCTATGGTGCAATGCATGCTTCAATCTTCTTCTCATAGCCTAAATCAAAACCCAGTTCAATTGGTCCATCACTTGCAATCCCAATAGTTGCAATATTCATCTCATCACCTGAATTAGAATGCAAGTTACTTGGTACAACACTTTCAATCCTAGTAGCTGTGATCTTCATCTCTTTATCTTAATCAAATCCAACATCTAGTTTCACTATAGAAACTGTCTTTTTCTTCCCTTTATCACCATTCTTCTTAGGCTTCATTCTAGATGCAATATCCAACAATGCTCCTCATTATTCCCTTCTTTATTCTTTAAATTCACAAAACTCAGTGAACAATTGATCTTTCAGTGATTTCAATTGCACATAACACAATAGTTTTTTGGGAAAGCAACAACTATAACCCCCGTTGTCTCTATATTTCATTCACCAAAAGATATGAGAACAAAATATATTGCTTGTTCAACCCGAACGATCTCTACACAGGTTTAAACTATCTCACTTCTTCACAAACTAGCTCAAGCCAATAGCCAAATATGCTACCTGCTAACCTCCTACTTCATTACACAATTTCCTAGGGAATTAGCCCATATTTAATTGGGAAATTCCTCACTTATAACTGTGCAATCCATCCATATGCCTTTCTCTGATTGCATGCATCACATGTTTAATTTATATGAATTTCAACTGATAGTACACTATCCTTGAACACTAATCTCAATTGGGTATTCCTCTGAACTGACATGCATGAGCTATTTTTGAGTGAATTATTAGTTATCCGATTGATCACTGCATGTGAATTAGATCCAATTTAATTCATTTAACCACTCACTAGTTCCTCCAATAGTTAGAACTAGTTTAATTGAATTTAACTCAGTAAACTGAATTAAATAATTACAACTCAATAAGAACTCAACTTGGGCCCCTAAAATTTAGGGATCACTTTACATGCCTCTAGATAGACTTCCAACTCAAATTTACTGAGCCAAGTAAGTCAACTTAACTTAGTTAACTGCTACAAGATGCCGTGAGAATTAAGTTACAATTTAATTCCCGATTCAATTCAAGGACAAATTAAACTAGGAGTTTCTTATTTCTATTTTTAACACAAATATATTTTACTATATTTTGTGACAAACTATATTATGGAATATCCGTGGAAATTTATGGATCAATCACCTAATATCTCAATTTGAAAAATAAAAATAAAAAAAATAAGCTTTCAGGACAATGTGACAATTTAAAACATGATGTCTTAATCTGATAGATAAAAAACTCACATAAAAATATGATGAAAATAAACTTGATATTGTATTGTGATAAATAAACATGACATCTCATTGTGATTAGCTTGACCATATGTTACATTGTAATTAATGTGACTGATACATCACACTATGATGAATAAAAATGAAAATTGCATTCCAATTTAGATCATGTTGAGGAATTTCACATTTCTCTCTTAGCTAAATGTCAAAATTTGATAGACATCACCTTACATTGAAATGTGACAAACATAACCTAATGTTGTAATATGGTGAATAAAAACAATGTTGTAATCCAACATAACCCTTGTTGGATATCACAATGTGATGAAATTCAACCACACTCAATTATAGTCAACCATTTCCATAATGAAAGATGACCAACTAAGGATAGTCATGGTTTACATTAGTTAGCCAAGATAAACATTGCATACTAAATAAACATTAGGGAATGTCACATGTTGATTTGAACTTTCTTTTTTGTTTGTTTTCCAAGTTGTCTTTGATCCTCCAGGCTTGTCCGGTGGCTTAAGGAACCATGACCCAGGGGCATCGAAGTCATCAACGTCACCCAGGTATCACACCTGACCTGGGCCACACTAGCCCTTACCTAACTAGATTTTTTAGCATGCCTTCCCCCTAGCACAAGGCACGACCACCCCCTGTAAGGTTTGATCTTAGGTCACCTTGTTGACGAGGCCTATCCTCAATCGGTTGTGCTAGTGGGACTTGACATGTTGACTTGACCTTTCAAGAACATGACATGGTGACATAATCATTGAGTAATGCAAAATAATATTAATTAAAAATAAATAAAAAATGAAATAATGATCCATCATCACCATTTAGGAAGTTTTCCATTCAAAAATAATACCCAAGGAATGTTACAAGGTGACATAACCCTTCATGAATGTCACAATGTCATGTAATCATTAAAGAATGAAGCAATTTCACATAACATAATGATGATGAACATCACAATGTGGTAAAACCATTGAGCAATGAAACAATTCAACAGACATAATGAAGAAAAACATCACAGTGTGCCATTACTACTGATGAACATCGCATTGCGACAAAATCATTTCGAAACATCACAACTGTGCATAACCGTTAATTGATGTCACAATGTGAGATAATTGATAATATACATCAATTTTGACATGGCAATCAAGAGTGTAGTAATTTAACATAATTTAGACATGTTGAACATAGAAATGTGACATTACTATAGTAAATTATGGGTAAACATAATCAAAATGGTCAACCATAATTATCTTGACATAGTGTAGTAAGCTTTAATTACGGTTAAGGTCAACCACTATTAATCATAGTCAACCATGACCATGGACATGGTCATGGTTAACCCCAACCAACCATAGTCAAGCATTTTCCACCAAGTTCATTTTCATGGTAAACCATAGTCAACCATGGTCAGGCATTTTGGTTGGTAATGGCTTACCATAATAAACCATGGTCATACATAGACAAACATGGTAAACCATGCTAACCATAGTCAAACATAATCAAATATTTTTAACTATAGTCAACCATTGTTAAACCATGGTTTACCATAGTCAGCCATTGTCAACTATAGTCAACCATAAGTTATTAACATCAAACCATGGTCAACCATTATCAACATAATCTATTGTGGTCAACCATAGCCAACTGTGGTTAAACATGGGAAGACATGGTCATACATAGTCTACATGGTCAAACATAGACTCCCACAATAAACATGGTAAAATGTAGTCAACAATTATTAAAATGGCCACCCCTTGTTCAACTGTGGTCAACCATAACCAACCATGGTCCGTGGTCAACCACAGTCGACCATAAACTATTAACATAAACCCATATTCAATCATGGTCAACCATAATCAAACATGGTCACCATAGTCAAACATAGTCAACCATGGTCAATGATAATCAAACATTGTCACCATAGTCAAACATAGTCAACCATAAACTATTAACATTAATGATATTATATTGGATCACTATGTTATGTTTCACCCATGTTTATGCTTTGAGTGAGAAAAAGTTTAAGGAATCAGCTTATAGGCCCATTTTTACTAGTGGGCCCGAGTTAGGAGGATTTGGGTCTTAAAATATTTTGGAGGTATTGCAAGGCATTAAAAAATGAATTTTTGGTTCTAAGAAATATCATGTTGGGTTGTGTTATATTCTTTCCACAACTATCCCACATAGTTAACCGAGGGGTTAGAGGGGGGGTGGAGCCCCAACCCCCCCCCCCCCCCCTCCCTTTCATTGTGTTGATTGCGTAACGGTGGGGGGGGTCACAAGGGGTCTGAAGGGTGAAGGTAACCCCACTCTATGTGGTCCAGGGCAGCGCCCCAAAAAAATTTGTTTTTGGACCCTATATTAGGTTGGGCAGACGTACCTATGGTTTTGTGCATGATTTTTCACACATGGTTTTGGACGCGATGATTTCCGGTCCATGGTTTTGGATGCGATGGTTTTCGGTCCATGTTATTGGATGCTTTGGCATGTATAAATATGTATTGTAACATTGAAAGGAACATAATGAAAAATCAAGCCGGTAGTCCCGGTTTTGGGATCCAGGGGAAAATTTCTGTGTATATGTGTTTTTGTGTTATGCTCTCGAATCGTTTATTTTCTATGTTTTAGAATTCGTATGTAGCTAATTTCCATATGGGGATAAAACCTAGATTTGGTTTCAGAGTTGTTTTGGCTTCAAGGGGACGCCTTTCCTATTGAGGGGTTTCGCTCAGGCCTGTGGTAGACCCTATTCAGTGGGAGATCTGTGAGATCGATTCTGGTGGTGAAAGAAGATGGCGAGCAATGGAAAGATAGAGATCGAGAAATTTAATGGTCAGAGTTTTGAGTTGTGGGAACTCAAGATGGAGGATCTGTTGGTGGATAAAGATCAATGGATCGCGGTAGATCCGGTTACTAAACCAACGGGAATGTCCGATGAAGAATGGAAGAAGTTGGATCGGAAGGCAAAGAGCACAATATGATTGTGTGTCTCAGACTCAGTATTGTTGAATGTATCAGGGGAGGCTACGACAAAGGCTTTGTGGGACAAGTTAGGGACTTTGTACCAATCTAAGTCTCTATTGAATAAACCATTCCTGCAGAAAAAGTTGTATAACCTGAGGATGAAAGATGGAGACTCGGTGACAGAGCATCTGAATGCATTTAATATTGTGGTAAGTCAGTTAGCATTTGTTGATATTAAAATTTCAGATGAAGATAAGTGCATCAGTTTGTTGTGTTCTCTACCAGATTTGTGGGATAGTTTGGTTATTGCAATAGCTAGCAATGCAACTGCCTTACATTTTGATGAAATAGTCTCATCCTTGCTGACGGAGGAGATGATATGGAAAAATATGGAGAGCCAGAATGGTGATGCCTTGTCTATATGAGGACAGTCCCAAAACAGAAACAAAAATAAGTCATCGAGTGGGAGATCTAAATCTAGAGGGAGATCTAAATCTCCAAGAAAACCTGTAAAGGTGGTGTGCTGGAAATGCGGAAAGGAAGGGAACTACAAAAGGGACTGTAAATCTAAAGCTCCTGATAAAGGAAAGGGATCTTACGATGCTCCTTATGCAGAGGCGAAAACCACTTCAAATGAAGGTGGGGATGTGTACCTGGCTTCTTCAAGTACACATGTAGATCATGAGGCATGGTTGATTGACTCAGGTGCAACCTTTCTCTTCACTCCCCATAGAGAGTAGTTCTACAAGTGTGAGAAATATGATGGTAGTGATGTCTTCTTAGGGGATGATAGGAAGGCTACAATCATTGGTCGCAAAAAAGTAAAGTTGAAGTTGCAAGGTGGAAGGGTTAGAGCACTTCTGGGTGTTCTGCATATTCTTGCATTGGCTAGAAATTTGATTTCCATAAGAAAGCTGGATGATGCAGGTGTAAAAATAGTGTTCGAGAAGGATACCTACAAGATTGTTCAGGGAGCACTAGTATTGTTGCAGGGAGTTTGGATTGAAACTTTGTACAAGCTGCAAGGTAGCACTATTGTTGATGGGTGCAACAGCACTATGGTTCCTAAAAATGGAGGAGAAAATATAGTGGTTTTTGGATAGAAGACCATGCTGTGGCATCAAAGGCTTGGACATATTCGAGAGAAGGGCCTTTGGATACTTCATGGTAAAGGTATGGTAGAAGGTATGAGTAATAGCTCTCTGGATTTTTATTTCTATGAGAATTGTGTATATCGAAAACAGAATCAGGTGAGCTTCCCCTCTAGTGGTTAGAGGGTGAAAGATATATTAGAACTTGTGCACAATGATGTGTTTGGTTCCATCACTAGGTAAGGCTATGTACTATGTATCATTTATAGATGACTTATAAAGGAATACATGGATATATTTCCTTAAGAATAAATATGAAGTGTTTGACAGGTTTAAAGAATTTAAGGCTCTGGTGGAAAACCAAACAGAGAAGAAGATAAAGGTGTTGAGGATAGATAACGGTGGAGAGTTTTGCAGTAAGGAATTTGAAGAATTTTGTAAGAAGTGTGGTAGCACGACAGAAGACTACTCCATACACATCTGAGAAAAATGGAGTTGTAGAAAGAATGAACAAGATGTTAATGGAAAGGGAAAGAAGCATTCTCATTGGTGCCGAGTTAGGATAGGAATTCTGTGCAGAGGCAGTGGAGACAGCATGTTACCTGGTCAATATATCACTTTCATCAATGTTGGAGGATAAGACTCCACAAGAGGTATGGACTGGTAAGAAAACATCTCTTTCACATTTGAGGGTATTTGGATGTGATGCATATGTGCATGTTTTAAAGGAGAAACGAACTAAGTTGGATAGTAAATCTGAAAAGTGCATCTTTATTGGGTATAAGGATGGTTTAAAGGGTTATAAGCTTTGGAACCCGGTAACAAGGAAGGTTGTGTACAACTGAGATGTTTTGTTCAGAGAGGTAAAAGATGTTATTAAACATGAAATCCAACCAAAGGAACCTGAGAAGATAGAGTTTGAGCTTAAGGAGGAAGAATTAAACTCTACAATAGAGGAGGAATCAGAAGACGAAGAGCCACAAACTCCAGGTGTGAAAAGATCAATTCGAGAAAGAAGGTAGCGAGAAAGGTATAGTCCATCTGCTTTCTATTCAAAATTTTCTTTATTTATTACTTACAATGATCCGAGAACTGTGAAGGAAGTGGTAGATTCAGAGGATGGAAAACTCTGGAAAGAAGCCATGGTTGATGAACTGGCAACTTTGCAAAAAAATGAGGCTTGGGACCTAGTGGAGTTTCCAGCTAGAAGGAAACCCATTGGCAACAAATGGGTGTTCAGGAAGAAGACAAATGCTGAAGGAAAGGTGGAGAAATACAAATCTTGGTTGGTAGCAAAAGGTTATTCTTAGGTGCCAAGAATTGATTTTGGTGATATTTTTTCTCCTGTTGCCAAGGTAACTTCTATTAGATTACGTTTATTTGTTGTTGTTTCTTTTGATTTTGAGGTAGAATAGATGGATGTGATGACAACATTTCTTCACGGGGATTTGGAAAAGGAAATCTACATGAAGCAACCTAAAGGCATTGCGGTGAAGGGTAAGAAAGAACTGGTATGCAAGTTAAAGAAGTCTCTGTATGGGTTAAAACAGTCGCCAAGGATGTGGTATCAAAAATTTGATACATTTATACAGGGACTTGGATTCACTAGAAGCACAGCAGATCACTGTGTGTATCTTAAATTAATTTTTGAGCGTGTTATTTATCTGGTCTTGTATGTGCATGATATGTTGCTAGTTGGAAATGACAAAGAAATTATCCAGGACTTGAAGGCCCAATTGTCCTCCAAACTCGACATAAAATATCTTGGTGCTGCAAAATATATTTTGGGCATGGAAATTAAAAGATACTAGGAAAAGAGGAAGCTCTGGTTAAACCAGAGGAAGTATGTCGAGACAATACTGCAGAGGTTTAATATGCGGGACAGTAAACTGATGAAGGTTCCTTTTCCTGTAGGTGTGAGGTTATCTATTGAACAGTGTCCCAAGACACAAGAAGAGGAAGAGGACGTGTCCCATGTTCCACATGCAAGTGTAGTTGGTAGCCTGATGTATGTAATGGTTTGTACTAGACAAGACATTACACATGCAGTGGGAGTATTGATCAGGTTTATGTCAAAACCAAGGAAGGAGCACTAGACAATAGTGAAGCTGATTTTCAGGTATTTGCATGGCACTAGTGATTATAGTTTGTGCTACCAAGGAAGACCAGGATTGGATAGAGTTTTTTATATTTGCGGTTTTGTCGATGCAGACTAGGCTAGAGATATGGATCAGAGAATATCTACAAGTGGGTATGTGTTTAACATATTTGGAGGTGCAGTCAATTCGATGAGTAAGAAACAATTTGTAGTGCCACTATCAACTACAGAGGCAAAATACATGGCAGCCACTCATGCAAGAAAGGAAATTAATTTGGTTGTAGAGATTGTGTTCAAGTATGGGGTTAGTACAGGGAGCTGTAAGGATAGACTGTGATAGGCAAAGTGCAATTTTCTTGGCAAATAACCCTGCATATCATTCAAAGACAAAGCACATTGATGTTCAATATCACTTTGTGAGGGATATGATAGAAGACAAAAAGGTGTTGCTGGTAAAGGTGGACACTTTGAAGAATACTATAGATGCATTGACAAAATCTGTGAGCTCTAAGAAGTTCTCTCGGTATAGAGAAACAATGGGCGTTGTAGGGCTAGATAAATGACTAAGCTCTCTTGTGGCCCCTGTGGAAAGAAAACAACAAGTGGGAGAATGTTGGGTTGTGTTATATTCTTTCCATGACTAGCCCATGTAGTTAACTGGGGGATTAGATAGGGGGTAGAGCCCTCCCTTTGTTGCGCTAATTGCATAGCAGAGGGGTCACAGGGGGTTTGAGGGGTGCAGGTAACCCCACTCTATGGGGTCCAAGCAAGTGGCTTGGAAAATTTTCTTTTTAGACTCTATATTAGGTTGGGCAGACCTATCTATGGTTTTGTGCATGATTTTTTGCACATGGTTTTGGACATGATGGTTTTCGGTCCATGGTTTTGGACGCAATTGTTTTTGGTCCATGGTATTAGATGCTTCGACATGTATAAATATGTATTGTAACATTGAAAGGAACATAATGAAAAATCAAGCTGGTATTCTCGATTTTGGTATCCAGGGGAAAATCTCTGTGTATATGTGTTTTTGTGTTATGCTCTTGCATTGTTTATTTTTCTATGTATTAGAATTCATATGCAGGTAATTCTTGTATGGGGTTAAAACCTACATATCACTTACACTAGACCCCCTAGTGTTTTTCTATAATCAAATACCTCTCCAGTAGTGTAAGTAAGATGTTAAACTAAGTCAATATGCAAACGTTATTCAAACCAGAAGTCATCCTTCCTATTTTTTCAACAATTATTGAAGAGCACACCATATAAGCCATGTTACTCATGGAAAATGGGTTATCCATGTAGAGTCCACGTAGAATAATCTAGAAGGCTGAAAACTGTAACTCTAGTCAAGAGTTGAGGGATCCAAACTTAACCCTTGGTTTGATATCAAGTTTTGTTATAACTAATCCACTAGAAGGAAAAGGGGTTCCATTAGTATTTTCTTGCATTTTTTTTACTGATTAGAGTATAGTAGTTGAGTGTGGATAGAGATATCATAATAGAAGGGGTTTATTTTCTATAGTAAGACACAAGCCACAAGTCTCAGGAAACTTGATGGAGAGTGTCTTCTCTTTTATAGTTGCATCATTTTCATTTGACACAAAAGAGAGCAAAGTAGCCTCACTTTCCAACTAGTTTCCCTTATAAGGGTTGACCATAGCATCTATTGGCATTTATTGTGGTTTGTGACTTATTACATTTAATCTTTCTTTATTTTACACATTTTATCTATTACATTCATAAATAAAATAAATGTAATAATGGATCTTGAATATAAAGGAATTAACCTTTCATAATATAGATTCTAGTTTATTTTTATAGATCTATTGTAAATTATCTTATGGAATACTCATGATAGTTTACAGATCATATTAGTATCAAAGTAATTTTATTTGGATATTTTATGGGAAGTTGTAGGGATTATAGGAAATTATTTAAGAAAGAAGAAGTATAATTGTAGGTATGGCCAATGATTCTATTTATAATAATCCTAGAGGTCAAATAGATGTGATATTCACAAATTTGGAAGCATAAGTCCCAGATATCATTCATAATATGAACCTTCTTATGGTGTCTCTAGACAATATATTTTTTGATTGGAGAGATTGGAGATTACAACTCAAAGGTTAGATCAAAGGGAAAATATGGGGACCAAGAAGATTTTTAGTGTCACATACTCAGCCCCCTTAATGCCTAATTAAGGATATGAGGAATCCAATCTTGTCCTCCAAGGCTAATTTATGGATATGGACTTGTCAAGTTTCCTCTTCCTTCAACCACCTTAATTTTTTTTTCAAAAGCTATCTTTCTCTCCTACTCATCAAGATATTTCCATTGATATAAATTTCATCTCAATCCAAGATCTAGACACAAAGTTAATCCCATTCAAAAAAAAATTTTGCAAGTGCCACATCAGCATTGATATGATTTCCATGTGGCAAACTTTGTGGAACTATTTTTCCACATGTCACAAACCTATATGGCCATGTCCATTATTGAACCACATCATATACCACCTAGCCTCCACCTCAATAGCATTGTGCACTCCAATCCTAATCACATGTGCCACATCAACATGCCTAGTCATCATGCTACATCACCTGAGACTTACCCATGTGCCATGTTCACTAATGCCAACATGTCATGTAAGAATATTATCAAGTTTCATAAATATCAAGATCAACCCTAATATTCGATGTCTCAATATCCTGACACCCAATCCTCTGATACTCAATAACCTAATATCGAGGAAAATGCTAGTATTGAGACTTATCTTTGTTCTAATGTCCTAACAACCCATATCCTCACATGTGAAAAGAAATATCCTAAAATCTAATACCCAATATAAATCTTCCCCCATAAATTCAATCCTAATAGCATGAGTCTAGTTATTGATCACAAATAGTTTATTAATGAATGATAAACTAATGGGACACTCCTCTCCATCTACCAATGGTTTATGATTTATTAGTATTTGGGGTTTGTCATGGAGGTAGTTTTTCATTGTTCCTATCAACCCCAATAGGATGATACTATTACATCCAAATAATTTTAATGAATGAAAGTTTGATACATTATAACTAATAGATAAGAAAAAATATACTAATTATCTCCATTAGTTAACATACATTTGAAGTTTCTTATTATCAAGATTTTTGGATTGGAAATTGTTGAAGTGTTCCCTACCACCCAAGGCCTAATACTCTGATAGCTCAATATCCTATCCTCTTTTCCTTAATATCTTTCTTGCGAAGCTCTTATTCATATCTCCCCCACTAAACCATATTACCAGGGATTGGGGCTAAACCCTCTAATACCAAAATTCCCCAAATGGATTGATACTAATGATATCACACCCTAAATTTCCAAAGCTTTTGAAACCAAGGAATAATACAATTACAAAGGGAGTTCCTAAATATGTCCCAAAGGATGAAAGAGAATTTAATAAGGCAATGTATTCCAAGAAGACTTATGAAGCTATATTCATCCTCACTAACCATGAAGAAATACTAAATCCTTCATCTCAGCACCAAAATCCAAGCCTTACTTCAACAATTCAAGGATGCCATTGTTCACAATTTATCGCCATTTGAGTCCTTCAAACATTTTCAATCCAACTCAAGAATTATCTATTGAACTCTATAACACTTTGCCTCAAGTGTTTTGTGAAGACTCCTTCCTTTGAGTCTCCACTCTATAGTAAAGGCCTCCAATCTTTCATCTAGGTCCATATCATCAAAATACCTTCTAGTTAGCATAGTAGTCGCATAGTTTCTATGGTCTATTTAGAGCATACCAAGCACCCTTATTAAGACTCACTAAGGATCTCTCACAAATAGTTAGATATCCTAGCTATCCATTTGTCTTATTCTCTTGAAAAAAACATCATAAGAAAAAAAATTATCAACAAGCAAGCACATGAACATTTCACAACCATAATAGTCAAATTTATCATTTCATAGAATAAGTAGGAATCACATAGACTATAATTTCCATTCAGCAGTAAAAAACATAATTATGCTTAGTATATCAGTCATCATTTCTCTTTAAATGGTTGTGGGTTACATCAAATATTTGAAGTCTACAAGAGAACTTATTTAATTAACATAAAATGTTACTTAAAAAAATGAATCATGATTTTTGTTCCACCCCATGATAGGCATGACTATAATACAATATGTCTTGTATATGGTCCCCCGAAGCCAAATCGTGAAGCTATGAGGGAATTTATCCCTTAGAATTACAAGGTGAGGTCATGAAGGTGATTCTCCTTCATCAAATGAAGCTCATCAATTCTCTTAAAATCCGACTAAGCCCAAACCTTGTGCAAAATCTTTGGGTGGTTTCTCAAAAGTTTTCACAGCAAGAACCCAAAGGGAAACGTTTTTTTCCAGGCTCTTCGTAGGTATATTTGTCTCTTTTTTATGCTTGCGCACCCCACAATTTCCTCCCTATTATATTTTATTATATAATCTTCTCACTTCCCCATGAGTGCGTCTAGTTCTCTTATTTTGTCTCTTCTTCTTGTATCAACATAAGGGTCAGACTCTCTTTCCTCTTCCTTCTCTTACCTTACATCATGGATTTCTTCCTCATTACATTTCATGTCATATTTTCTCATTGTCATCAAATCAAAAGATTATAGTTAGACACTAGAACTCTTTGAGCCATGTACTTTTGCCATACTTGAACTCTTTGAGCCATGTACTCTTCCCATACCTTGGACAAGATAGTTGGGGTACAACCTGACCACTTCCATAAATATGGAAGTTACTACTACATTCTTCCCATTAGATATTTTCCTTGGAAAGCTTGAAAATCTAGATAATATGAATATTTGGCTCAACTAAATCATTTATTGGAAATATTGATTCCCTGGATTCCTTTATGTGGAATCCCTCCCATTTCTTACTTCAATTCATCACAGGGATCCACCATTTCATCAATTTTTATTAAAATATAATTACAATTTTTCTCGGTCTTTTAACCCATCTCCATTTACTTTCCTAGAAAAGAATCATTAAAATAATTGATTCTCATTAAAATATTTGTGGGGGGCGGGTTAAAGAATAAAGGTGTTACAGTCCCCTCCACCTTAAAGGAACATTGTCCTCAATATCCACACCAACTCTTGGCATGCTTTAATTGCAATAACACCATCCTTAGCTCTTTCTTTTACCATGGAAACATTCCTGAATGCTTCCATAACTACTCCAAAGACATGATTCTCTTCATTTATTCTTCCTTATCATTATGGCCACATTGTTTGACCACCTCTAGACTTTTTTCATTCCATCAAATGCCCACAAAATTCCACCAAAACCTTTTACGATGCATAATAATTTTCCTAAATTTCACAATACAAGATAAAATATTTATTGAATCACAATAGTTATTTGCATTTTTGTGTATTCACATCCATTTCACTGTCATGAAGAAAATAAACTCACTATTTGTTTTATACATACTCAATGTGTTCATGACCCCAAATAACTTGTTATTTAGTCAAGCCTCCCATTCATGGAAATCACTAACCATTTAGATTCAGGAAATCCTCTTCTCTATACATAGTCCTTTATGTAATGTACCTAAATGAGGCTTTCTTCATAACAAGAGTATGGAGACTTATGGAGTGTTACATCCAATGCAGCCCTTGATAGCTCCATACAAAATATTTTTTCATTATACATGGCCATGGAATATCATGGTATTCTATTATGTAAGCACATGGTAATTACTTAGACCTTTTTGTTGTTACCCTTTGATGATGGAAGGAATACTCTTTTGGTTGGACAACTTAGTTGTTGTCGTGGTATCGTTAGAAATGTTAGATTGATGATGATTATTGGCAATAAGAACTGAAGCATAGATCGTCAAGCACTAAAGCAGTAGAGATTATGGAACTAACTTGGATATACTAGAAAAATATAGAACTTAAGAGGATAAAAGGTGGGATGGAACTGTTTGATTGATCATGATTCTCTACCACCATAACCTTCATAAAAACAGGGTTGGATGGTCGATTATCCAAGAGAGATTTTCCCATTAACAGATAATGTATAACTTCTAGATGGATTTGGATTATGTGATCATAGCAACCTTATTTTATGAATCATAGGCTTCATACTGGTAGGAAGGAGATGCCTAGACAGAGTCACCAGCCAGGATATGCTTTGCGCACTTGCCTTTTTAGGTAAGAAGTATGGGGCCATAACACTTTACTTTCTAGGGCTAGGGAAGGGAGCATCCAAGACTTTATTTACTTTTCCTTGCCTTATTAATTCTTCTGGTTCATACCACATATCTTCTATTTTCTATGCTTTCTAGCTTAACACCCATTAGTTTTTCTTTCTAAATGGCTTCATCATCTCCTTTGTTGAAACTTCGTACAATTATCATGATATGTTACCTTGAAATTTTTAATAATAAATATTTCCAACTTTCATCATACAAATTTCATATTGATATTTGTTTTGTTAAGGGACCTATATTTCTCATCATGAGGTTTCCCATTTCCTAGCACATGTTCTCTCACTATAGTAGGTATTAGTCTTCCTTATGATATTATATGTGTTCCATATCCAAGACCAATTCACCTATAATAAAATCTGATTGTGTAATCAATAAAAAAATCATTAGCATTCTAACATAAAAATTATTTACTACAACAATATATAGACTACTTCCTTTCATCTAGACCAACATCCCTTCTCTTGCATCTCAATGTCGTTTTTCATATCCTTTAATCTTTATGACTACTTCAACAATGATATTTATCTTCACAACCTAGTTACTTCCAAACTTACAATGTTCCATCTAGTATCCACGTCATAAAATAAATAGAGCATATGTGTTATGACCATTTTCATATACATACGTTAACATTTCCATAAGGAATCACAATTTCCATAAAGCAACATGAATTTCAATAAATGAAATTTTCAACTCAATAAATGAAATTTTCAAATCAATACTTATTTATATGGTCATCCTTTGCTTCATCTACTTTTCATAGCTAACAAGTTCATCTCACAATTTTCATCAAACACACCAATGCACACTCATGACCCTAGTGAGTGGGTAACACAATTTTTTCATATTAAGTTATTTCACCTATCCTTCTCCTTATAGTCACTTAACATTTTGGGTTTAGGAAATCCCATTCTTTATCACATAATCATTCAAAAAATATACATGGCTAAGGTTTTCCTGAATAGGAAGATCAAATAGATTATTATAGTGAAGGCATTCCTTTGGGTTGTTGTAACATATTGGTATACATTTAAGTACTCTTAGCTATTAGGGAATGTCATAGGGTCCCAATTTTAATATACAGAACTTATTCTTGGGCTCTCTACTTCACAACCTTCATTTGTATTTCATAGATAGATTCATCATCTCATTTATGTGATGGCACATACTATTGGACATTGGATAAACTAGCACTCCTCGTGTGTTTCGCAGCATGTGCTTAACCACCTCTCGTGGATCTGTCAACTCTGGCAATGCATCTATTTACTAACACCTATAGGTTTTGGTGTAACAACAATCATGATTCCAACCGATGGCATCAAAGGCAAACGTCTCGAGTTGAAATCACACCTGACTCGTGTTGGGGGGAGATTGTTGGACATTAAATAAACCAACACTCCTTGTGTGTTTTCGACATGTGCTTAACCACCTCTCATGGATCCGTTAACTCTGGAAATGCGTCCATTTACTAATACCTACGGGTTTTGATGTAGAAACAATCATGATTTGAACAGATATTTCGCATGAGATCTATCCAAAAAAAATTAATCAAAAAAATTGTTTCCAAACTTGCTTCATATAGAAGCCAAGTCTCACAAACATGAGAGTCTCCTCATAAATTTGAGCTTGTTTTAGGTAGTAATATTCTCATTCTCAAGTAGTTCTACCCATAATTTTCATTTTCTTGTGTTTTTCTAACAAGGATGAGTAAGATTTTATATTAAATTTGTGCTCATTCGCAACAAATGCATAGGGAAATTTACATTAAAAGTATCTTCCTTTAGTACTAAATAGATGGATACCTCTGAGGAAAAAAAGCATTAGACTACAAATAGTATCATTTTTTTTAACATCCCTAAATCTATCTACTGAACAAAAGCTTCCTATTAAGAGACAAAATTGACAATGTAACATTTGCGAGATTACTAGTGATCATCAATAAATATTAGTTTGTTAAGATCCGAAGGTTACTCTGCATGTGGATCGATTACTTCATCCTTCTCATTGTTCTTATATTTCGACATATTTATTTGATCTTGGAGATCCATTAGTTGAATGCATACTGCCTCCATCTTGTCATCTTACCTAGACAATTGTTATTTGAGGGACTAGTTTTCTTCCATTATTCGAACTGTGGACAATCCATAGCCTTTTATTTCAAATTCGGGATAAGTACATCTAATCGTAACACAAATAGTTTCTAATTCATTTGACTGACAAATTATTTACATCCATAGTTCATTTTCTCCAAACCCATGTTACTCTTTCCACTTCCTATATGTCCCCACCATGTATTTTCTTCCCCTTGATCTCATGCATCCTTTAACCACAGTCTAATCTTGAGAGATTCAACACTGAGCTAGTCTTATTGGGTGATTCAATTGTCCACCAAGAAAAGAGAGTATTTTCTCTAGATCGAAGGAAGGGACTGAGTGCTAGAGTCGACCCATAAAACATTGAATTCTATCACAAGATTATACACATAAAATGAGGCAAGAATGGCAAGGAAATTGTCTTATAAACCATATGAATTCCTTACCTAGAAGTTCCATAGAGAACATCGGGGTTTTTGTGAACATAAACACTTCCACCCAAAATTATCCTGTCGTAATCCCCATTCCTCACAATTTTTTTATACAATAGCATTTTATAGGAGAACATTCCAATTTATAAGTCTATTGTTGATTTGTAAAAAGTTGCATCTGCAAAGTTGGGAGAGCCATTAGATAGACCCGCGATACTATTGTGATCCAATTTGTCATACTAGCCTCAAACTTCAAGCATGACCTTTTCCCATAGCCAAAATTGCATCTTTCAGGCATGAGCATAGTCACAACATTGCTTAAGGGCCATGGTATCTTCCAAATGTGGAAACCACCACTCTGAAAGAAGAAATTTGGGATTTATGAACCCCTGTAGCTGCGAGAGGTCTGGTTCATCATTTTATGGTATTTCCATTGAATCCCACATGCAGGAGATTTGAATATTCCATAAAATTTCATGAAGGCTTACATACAAAGGAATTTCATATTTCTGAGTGATTGAGATGCGCTAGACACGAACTTTGGTTGTCGAGTGAGTGAGGAGGGAAGCATCTTATCTATTGTACCTTGGAATGTAATAAGGCTCACATCACAAGAATGGATGATGTAATGATGCAGTGCCATAATGAAATTCGAGATCCCCTCCCCCTATGACATAATTTTCCCATTTGGAGCAATAATTATGGGTGAGCATGTGAGATGATGTTTTTTAAGTCAATTTTTTTATATTGTGATTTTGTTTTCTATTAATAAAATTACAAATAATTTTTTAGATAAAAGCTGTTAGAAAATTATATATTACGGAGCAATGGAACACATAAAATATTGTAGAAATATAAACACATAAAAGGCATGAAACAAGAGAGACACAGATATACGTGGTTCACCCAGTTTGGGCTACATCCACCCCGAATAGCCAATCATTCCTTTCTATTATCCAACAAAATGAAGAGACACAACCTACAGCAAATCCGTTGTAATATCCTCTGTTTTCTCTCACAGTCTCACCTCTCTGTTTCTCGCTCACACATAGAATACACATCTACTACAGCCTCAAATACAATGCCCTCATACAAAGAGAGGGGTTGCCTTCTAGGGCAAAAAACTCTGAACTAAACATAAGTTCTACCATCAGATCATCCGCCTAATGAATGGCCCAGATTGACTAGAAATTACTATACTTTTACAAGGCAAATTTACATCTTTTTTAGCTTCCTAATTTACGATTTTTCCTGTGTCTAGTTATTCTCATACCAAGGATTTGTTTTGCAACTCCCAAATCCTTCATTGCAAATGAATTTTCCAATTTTCTTTTGAGCACATTTATTTCTTGCATGTTATATCCTGCAACAAGCATGTCATCTACATACAATAACAATATAATATAGCTGCCATCGTTTTGCTTTTTCAGATAAACATAATGATCAGAGTGACATCTAGTATAACCTTGTTAAGACATAAACTTGTCAAATTTTAGATACCACTACCTTGGAGCCTGTTTTAAGCCATACAAGGTCTTCTTCAACCTGCACACTAGTTTCTCCTTCCCTTTCACTTCATATCCTTGTGGCTGTTGCATATATATCTCTTCCTCCAAATTCCCATGGAGAAAGGTTGTCTTTACATCTAACTTCTCAAGATGGAAATCTTCAGCTACTACAAGACTTAAAATAGTTCTGATTGAAGTCATTTTAACAACAGGAGAAAATATTTCATCAAAATCAATACCTTTCTTCTGTGCAAACCCCTTCACCACAAGTCTAGCTTTGTACCTCTTTTTTCCTCCATCTTCTTCCTTCAACCTGTAAACCCATTTATTCTTCAATGTAGTTTTTCCTGCAGGCAACCTGACTAAATCCCAAGTCTGGTTATGCATTAAGGAGTCCATCTCTTCTTCCATGGCTACCTCCCACTTCTTCCTGCTTTCAACCTGCATTGCTTCTTCATAACATTCGGGTTCATCGGAATCAGTCAACAATAAATAATATAATGAAGGAAAGTATCGTTCAGGGGGTCTACTTATCCTGGTAGATCTTCTAACACCGCTTTTAGGTGTTTGGGGTGCTTGTTGTTGTTGTGGTGGTTGCTGTTGTTGTGGTTGTTGATTATTATTATTTTCAGGCTCCTTTACTTTTTCAGTGATTTCATCAAGAACTGTGTTTCGTTGTTTTCTTTTTCTTGTTTCTTTTCTTGTAACTGATTCTTATACAAGACCTTTTCATTGCATATTACATCTCTGCTCCTAATGATTTTGTGATTTTCATAATCATATAAGCGATATCCAAAATCATTAACACCATATCCAATAAAGGTACATTTCTTTGACTTTGCTCAAGCTTTGTTCTATTTTCTTTATCAATATGGACAAAGGCCTCACAACCAAAAGGCTTTAAAATAGAGTAGTTTACCTTTTTACTTGTCCATGCTTCTTCTGGAACACCACCATCCAAGGAACTTGAAGGCCCTCTGTTTATTAGATAAACAGCAGTATCTACAGCATCTTCCCAAAACTGTAAAGGCAATCCTGCATGCAGTCTTATGCACCTTTCACGCTCCATGATTGTCCTGTTCATCCTTTCTGACACACCATTTTCTTGTGGTGTTCTTGGAACTGTCTTCTCTCTGTGAATTTCGTGCTTTGAATAGTACCTATCAAATTCTTTGCTGCAATATTCACCTCCATTGTCTGATCTAAGACACTTCAATTTCTTTCCTGTCTCAATCTCAACCAAAGCTTTTCATTTCTTGAAAGTATCAAATACATCAAATTTATTCTTAATACAATAAATCCAAGTTTTTCTAGTTGCATCATCAATAAAAGTAACATAATAACAAGAGTCACCAAGAGATGGTTCCTGAGCAGGTCCCCATACATCTGTGTGCACAAGCTCTAATTTTTCATTCTTCTTTTCTTTCCCAACTCTGAGAAATCTGACTCTCTTCTATTTTCCATAAATGCAATTCTCACAGAAGTCCAAATCGACATTCTTCAAACCCGGCAACAAATTCCTTGAGTGAAGAATCTTCATTCCTTTTTCACTCATGTGTCCAAGCCTATGATGCCATAATGTTGCATATGCTCCTTTGGATGTTAAAGGATTAACAGAGTTAGAAATACCATTGCATAAATACAATGTACCAACCTTTTCGCCTTTTGCTATTACCAAGGCTCCTTTGGTGACCTTCTAAGCTTTATCTGTGAAAGTTTTCACACAACCTTCACCGCCTAACTACCCTGTTGAAATTAGATTTTTCTTTAGATCTGGAACATGCCTTACCTCCTTTAGTAGCCATTGGTTTCCATTCCGTTGTTTTATAAGAACCTTACCCATTCCAACAATTTAATAGGGTTTATCATCACCCAAACGAACTTGTCCAAAATCTCCTTGAACATAGTCATGAAAGTATTTCTTATCAGGTGTGCCATGGAATGAGGCCCCTAGATCTACCACCCAGGAATCACTAATATTTTCGAAAGAAAGAATAAAAGCATCTTATAACTCCTCACCTGTCACATTTGCTTCATGATTGTTTTCTTGCTGTGAATCTCCTTCTTTTCCCTTTCGAGATCTACAGTCTTTCTTTAGGTGTCCTTTCTTTCCACATTTCCAGCACACTATCCCTGATCTAGACTTGGATCTGACTTTCCTTGATTTACTGCGATATCCTAAGCTCTTTCCTCTTTCCATTTTTCTTCCCCTAGACTCTGCACTCAAAGCATTTCCTGATGTCTCACCGGAGCTTTTCCGTCGCATTTCCTCGCTAAGGATAGCACCGACAACATCATCAAACTTTAAAGTACTAGATCTAGACACAGATTTACTAATGGCCATTACTAAACCATTCCAACTTTCTGGCAATGAGCACAAGAATAATAGAGCTCTAACTTCATCATCAAAGTTTACCCCTACAGAACATAACT
>APFE030582902.1:0-17326 GCA_000404065.3 Pinus taeda | reverse complement strand
GTACAACTCCTACCACTGATCCCAGACTAGTATCATTGATCCCAGATCAATGGAGGTCATCCTAGCATAGGGAGTATGGTAGATACAACGATGCATCCATCGATACTACTATAGTCCCTAACTTCATTTCCCTGCTCATTGATCAGATGAGAGGTACTTCCCATGAGTCCCAGACTGCATGGGTAGGATGCCTCGACAAGGGAACTAATCAATCCTGTCCTCACAGGAGAACACATCAATCTTGCTACAATTGCCATGGAGAACACATCAATCCTGGCCTCATAGGAGAACACATCAATCCTGCTACAATCACCAAGGAGAACACATCAATCCAGGCCTCGCAGGAGAATACATCAATCCTGCTATAATCACCATGGAGAACACATCAATCTAGGAGAGATTGTGTCCTAAATACATCTCAGAAGATTCTTGGCACCGATCTAGTGAGGCTTAACCAAATATGAGCTCACAATGCTAACTACAAAACATATGTTCGGATGGAGGTTCACCAAGAACATCAACGCAAATGAGTTTTTGAAACTCAAAGGAATTTCCCAAATTTGGTCTAACATCACTACCATATAACTTCTGAAAGTTAAGATCCTCGAGGTAGTCACTGGCTTGCAGTCCACCATGCCAAATATTTCCAGAATCTTCACCACATAGTTTCCTTGAGATAGGAAAATTTCCCTTAGCTTCTGCCACACTTCAAGTCCTTGGTTCTTCATTTCAAATTCAGAAGCCAACTCCCTCTTACGTTTTTGAATGGGAGGGTGTGCACCTGTTAGAAAGAGGTCATCCACATACAACACCAGTATGAGAGGCTTGTCATCTTCAACCTTAAAATAAAGGTTAGGATTGGCTTCACTCCTAGTGAATCCCAGCTTCATCAGGTAGCTATTGATCCTCTCATACCATGCTCGGGGTGCTTGCTTCAGTCCATAGAGAGCCTTCTTTGACCTACATACGTGAGATTTTCGATCATAAATCTCAAATCCTTTGGGTTGCTCCGCGTAGACCTCTTCTTTGATCGAACCATGCAAGAATGTAGTCTTGACATCCATCTGATTTAGGTTCCATCCTTGTGAAGCTGCAAGGGCTATGATTGAGTGCATGGTTGTATATCTGGCAACAAGTGCAAATATCTCATCATAGTCTATACCTTCCTTCTGGGAGAAACCACGAGCAACAAAATTAGCCTTATACTTTTTCGTACTTCCATCTACTGCATGCTTTATATTGTAAATTCATTTTGACGTGATAACTGTCTTGTCCTGGGGTATGGGAACTACTTCCTAGACATCATTCTTCATAATAGACTCATATTCTACGGTCATAGCATCCTTCCATACTTGATGCTTGATGACATCTGAGAATGATGAAGGCTCATTTTGTATAATCGTGCTCATGATGGTTAGGTATCCCTCATACCTATTAGGTTTCTTACTTTCACGGAAGGTTCCTCGAGGTGTAGCATGTCCTTCAACATCATTAAGTATCCCCCTAAGCGATGAAGGCCTCTTCCTATAAGAGGAAGGCTCATGTGGATGAGGATCAATCAGATCCATGGGTTATTCTACATCGGGCATTGATTCATCATCCTTTTCTTTCAGTTCTCTGGTGTCAGCTTCTTGAGAGCTCCTTAAAATCGGAAGATTGTCCACCTTGCTGAGAGCCATATCTTCATCAAAGGTGAAATCATGACCAATCATGTCTTTCCTTTAACTAGCTACATAGATTATATAGCCTTTATTATTTTCACCATAGCCCACGAAAAATTCCTTTCTTTCCAGATGCACCCAATTTATTTCTTTTCTCTTTCGGCACATGAAAATATACAAGGCTTCCAAAAGAAAAAGAGAAACATCAGGTTTCTTACCAATGAACATTTCTTCAGGAGTCTTGGAACCCAATGCTTGATGAGGGCATCAATTGACATATACAGTGGTGTTTGTAGTTTCAGCCTATAGAAAATTCAGAAGTCTCTGATCATGTAGCATGGCCCAGACAACTTCCATAATTGTATAGTTCTTCCCTCCCGCCACACCATTCTGCTCAGGAGTATGTGGTGTAGTAGTCTCCCTCTTAATGCCAGCCTCAGATATGCCTGAGTGAACCAACTGTAATATATCGGAGGTCTTGCTTTGGCTTGAGAGGAATGGTCCCGTTTTGAACTTTCCTTTGGCACATCCTAGACATACACCTTCTTTCTCTACTCGGAATTCGGGCATCCCTGTCACCATTTGTCTTACACCGAGTATAGTTTTGTAATGAAGGGGGGAAACCTCCGCTGCCAAAGTTTGGACTGAAGAGATGTGTCATAAGACATTACACCTAGCAGACTTCCATTGACCTGATATAATGAACCAACACTAAACCCAAGAGTAAAGGCATCTTTAACATTATTTCCATATACATACCTTGCCATTGCTGAAGGTTACCTTGTAGCCTTTGTCTTCCATTGTCGAGATGGACACTAGGTTCTTTTTGAGGTTAGCTACATTTAATACATCCTGGAATTTCCAGCCTTCTTGAATGGTTTTCCTCTTCCTCGATTCCTAGCTCTCCTCTTACCTTTGCTATCAAATTTCTCATTCCTTTGATTACCATTAGAGGGATTTTGATCATCGTCCCAGTGTGAGTCCTTTCTATCAAGGCACTCCCTTGCATAGTGACCTGCTTTATCACAGATGTAACATTGTCATTTTCTTCCACCCTTAGGTCTAGCCATTCCTTTTGTTTTAGTCCCGGAATTATTTCTTTTCTTAGCATGAGAAGAAAAAGCAGCAAGAGGACCTTTAGTTATGGGCATTTCTTTCTCTTCTTCCCTTGTTTCTTCTTGAATGCATCTAGCCATTAATTCCTCAAAGCTAGGAACTACATTATTGTTTAGAAGAGTAGTCTGAACATGTACCATTCAGATGGTAATACTCCAAGAGTCATGAGTGCCATTTCCCTGTTAGTGATAGCCTCCACAATAGATAGGAGATTGTTCCTTATTTCAGTGATCCTTAAGAAGTATGCTTGCATACTCTCATCTTTACCCTTCTTGATTTCCCTCAGCTTATTTATAAGAAACAAAACTTGAGTTGCATCATTAAATTTAAATAAACTCACCAGTCTATCATAGATTTCCTTGGAGGTGTCTAGTTCAGAGATGTAGACCATCAAGTGCTTGTCGATAGGGTCCTAGATGATCTTCTGTTTTGACTTCTCCAATTTTCCATTTGTTCCATGCAGTAGCAGATGTATTTGATGGAGGCTCAACAATATTTCCTCTTACATGGTCCAACACTCCTTGATCTTCTAGGGTTAGATCGATAGACATCTTCCATTCGTGATAGTCAGCTTTCTTACAAAGCTTTCCTTCGACAGAGTGTTGAGGACCCCATAGTTCTTTTAGGATAGCCTAGCCAATATTCTCTTTGGTGATTTCTCTTGCTCTTGCTCGGGCTTTGTCTTCACGTGAGCTCTGATACCACGTTAAGTTATGGTGTTTTCTATGCTGATAACAGTTTACTTCTTTTTCTTATTATATTCCATAGATTAGCAATCACATGTACATAAAGTAAAGTGCATATAGAACATTAAACGATCGACAGAAAACAAGCCAAGACAAGAGACACAAGATGTTTGGCGGCTTAGCTAGGACAAAACGCCACAATGTGTGGGGAAACCCTTTGATCAAATCTTCTTTTATCTTCAATAATTCAACAGAGAGAAATAGTACAATAAATCTGATTTATATCAACAGTAGCAAACCCTAGATCAGTAGCATCAGCATTAACAGCTTGATCATCAAACTAGTGCAGACGATATCTCACTAACTGACCATCGGATTGGCTTGATTCCACCACAAAAAGTTGTGCCTTTTAGAGGAATTTTAGATGAACCTATAGTGTATCTCAGATGAGGAGATATTCTAGTCCACGCAGGTCAAACTTCACTTTGTAGTTGCAGCTTTAGTTTCAGTAGCTTCCTTCAAACTAGGGCAATCGATATCTTGCAAACCATCCATCGGATTGACTTGATTCCACCACCAAAAGTTGCAGCTTTTAGAGGAGGTTCAGATGAACCTACAACAAAATTTACATGAGGAGATCTTCTAGTCCATGCATTTCAAACTTCACTTCTGTAGTTGAAGCTTCAATTTCAACAGCTTTCGGCTTCACATGTGTGAGGGAGAGACCCTTTTCTGCGTAGTAGAGAAGAGACTCTTTTATGCATAGTAGAGAGAGAGAGAGAGAGAGAGAGATGAGCAATTCAAAATGAGGAAAAGTCCTCCTGTATTTATAGACAACGTTGGTGTTTGAATAGATGTGACTATTGGGCTTCTGAGCCTACATGACTTGTAGGTCGGCTTGATAATAATTCCATAATCAAAATAAATTCATATCTCCATGAATACTTATTGGAATTGGATGATCTTTATATCAATCCTACACCTCTCAACGAGAGGAATCTAATAAAAATGTTATCACCCATGAATAAGATTACCCACATGAAATTTTGCATTGGTTTCCAATTTTAACATCATTATAATGCTTTATATACCATGTTAATGTGCGATCCTGCAGCACGCTGACCAGCATAGCCTTTTTAATATAATCATCCATGATGCCCTATGCTTCCCATACTACTCTTACTATGAACTAGAATTGGTCCATATCTTCATTTCCTACTCCTTTGAACACCGGAAGATTGATCGCACTCACTACCATACTGAACTACAGTGGTAGCGGAGGTGGAGTGGGTGGAGATGGAGGTGAGGGGGGTAAAATGGATTGCAGTGTGGGCGGGGGTGGAAAATGTGGAATTCTTTGTCTTATCAAACTAACTACGCTTCTTGGAGAGACTTTCACGAGCTGCTCCTTGCTTTCTTGTGAGGGTGAAATTAAGGGACTGTTTTCCAACTCCTCACTACTTCAACTTCTGTAGATCTCGCGGTCCCTTGAGAAAAAATCTCTTTGCCTAACTGTAGCTGACATTCGTGTCTTCCATGATCTCAGTGAAAAATCCTCCTATTATTCGGTCATGCTAGTGGTCCACAGCTCATGCTATCTTATATTCTGAGGCTTCTAGTCTGCGCACTAGTTCCAGAGTCCACATTATTATTTTGTCAAGGCTACACCTTCCTTGGCTATCTACCAACTATAAAATCCACTCATACAGCTCAGATGGAAAATATGCAAAGGAAATTTCATGGATTTTAGTGTACAAGTAGCGATCTAGCCACAGTTCCTTAGATACTCGTAGATTTCTATTTTCCTGCACCGCAAACTTGTGAATCTTCTTGTCCAACCACTCTTTAGTTTCTTTCTTTGTAGGGTTCAAATGGAATGACATTAGACATCCTTTATGCAAATCATAGTCTTGGCAATGGAACCATTTGTTGGCTTAGTGGGGCCTGACCCAGGTTTAGAGGTGATTTAGCCAAGCAAATCCGAATACTACTAGCCCTTTCGGTAATAGTCCATGGAGCACGGACTGAAGATTCACCCGAAGTAGTATGGGAGGGTGCTAGAACTAGGTTTCCACACCCTTGGGATGTCTGATGGGCTTCTGGAGGTCGACGGTCTGACCTATCACTGCGTGCATTTGTGATCCTTTGCAACCTGTGGTGTGGCTTCCGCGTAGCCCTACTCAAGGCGTGACCCGTATAATACTTAAATCCTTGCTAATTAACCAATGACTTAACTTGTGTGTAATATTTATGGTTATTACAACATATTCAAGAATCATATCAGTGTGTGTGATACATAAATGAATATAAACATAAAGAAGATAACTCACAACAATTACACAGAATTAGGAATCAACTTCTCTTTATTTACTATTCGATCTTTCTTACAAACTCGACACCCCCCTGTGCACTCAGCTATAGGGTTCCGTGCACTCAGCTGTGGACTCTACTAGGCCTTTGCGCAATTAGTTGCAGAGCCTCTTCCCACTACTACAATCCAAGACACTTAGACTTATCGCTACTCATTCTATTCTCTACTCCATTTACAACTTAGAGCCTCACTCTAATTATAAAATCTCATGGTTCGAAGACCATGGTTAGGCCAAATTTACACTAGTTTACAATATACTGTTTAGGGCGGACAACCCTAAGAATCAATTGTACACTTCATGCTCCATGCTCGTGATTTGCAGAGTTTTACAACATCTTTGACCAAAACTTGGGCTTTGAGCCCCAAAACCTACTATGGGGGAATTCCATGCCCAACATATTACTTAACTTACCTGTGTAATTCTAGCAACAATTTAACAGTATATCCAGCATTCATATAAGTTCGGGCCATAAACAAAATCGTATAAATGCATAGAACGTAATACAAAAACAGATACCTAGGAATTGGAACCAACTTATCTTTATTATTTTTCGTTCAATGTTATAGACTCGACACCACCCTGTGCACTCAAATGCAAGGGTCTGTGAACTCAGCTACGAACTCTTCTAGGCCTCTGTGAACTCAGCTTCAGAGCCTCTTCCTACTACTATGACCCAATACACTTAGATTCTCACTCTATGCTCTATCTCTACTCCCCTCATCTGCTCGCTCAACTATCTTTACAACTTAGAGCCTTGCTCTATTTATAGAATCCCGTGGTACATGACCATGGGTAGGCTGACATGACATTACATTACATTACAATACTTAGTGTGGATAACCCTATGACTCAATATACATTTTGCGCTCCACACTCGGAATTCGCGGAGTTTTACAATACATTTGACCAAAACTTGGGCTTTGAGCCCCAAAACATGTTCTGGGGGGAAAAGATGCCCAACAAGCCCCCAACACAAACATCATGACTCATCCCTGAATCACTCAGTTGGCGTGGCAATCTTGGTGCGGAACCCCTCCAACTGTTCCTGCACTGCTCAAAGGTCTGCAATGCACTATTCTCCGGTTCGCTGGACTTGCTACATTCACTCTTCTGATGCTTCTTTGTGAGGATCAAATCCCTACCTTAGCACATAGAGCCACTGCATCTGTGTGATATTTCCCTCGATATCTACCATAAAAGGTGAAGGTCACATCAATCCATGGGTGGACACGCGCTTTGATAAGTGCCTTTTTCTATCTTACGGCATCCACCTGCTCTTTCATTGCCCTTGCTTGCTGCATCTTTGTGAGTCATTGAGTGAGGATGACTGTCTATGCAGTTCCCCTTACATTGTCGTACTGTTCCTGAAGCTTGCGCGCCTTTGTTTCTAGGCATTGTATGTTGGGGTCCTCTTGCAAGGAGGTGAGGACTGCAAAGGCTTGGTCCAACATACCACTACAGTCTTGCACTACCTATCCAATTTCTTCCAACCCTATTTAGATAGTGCTAACGCACTGCTCTCTAACTTTTGTGGGAGTGGAAGGCTATGCCTTCAGCTGCAACTCGGTAATCTGGAGATTCAGCTCCAGCTGCACTCACGTTGTTTCCTTGCACACGTTTCAGACTCCACTTACCAAACATTGGATCCACATTTCTATTTGTAGGTCTGCGGCGATGGATAACTCTGGGACACACCGAAATGCTTCATCCACTGTCTGTACTCACTGTTGGTTTTGTGACACTAGTTTGTCACTTCCTAGCCTATCCTCATGGTAGTGCAGCTCCCTGTGCACAGGAACAAACCTTGTGACATGCTGATTTTGTGTGCACCTCCCTTATCGTGCACCTCTCAAACAAACTCTTTTATAGTCTTGCTCTATCTTTCAATTGTTTGCAGCACTAAGACTATGCTTCCTATGGCTAGTCAGGTAGTCACACCACCTATGTGAGGCTTCAACTAGAATTCCAATATAGTCCATGGAAAATCCTCAATTGCCCTCATGATAACTGATGCCGCACGTTTGACCGTATGTAGTGCACTCCCCTCATTACTGCGTTTGATGAGATGCAAGTGTAGACATGGCAGCAAAGTCATAAATTCTCTGCGACAATCTTCTAATCCAGTGGTATGATCATCCGCATCTTGTCTTGTCATCCTTGGTTTATTGACGAGACATGCTTGCTTGATCTCGACGTCCATCAAAATGCTTTTCTTCCTCAGTCATACCCGGTCTTCTTCAATTTTGTGAAGTCTAAGGTTCCCTCACCAAATGGCTTCTTGAATCTTTATGTGTTCGACCTCGTGTAGCTGTGTGATTTCTTCATGCTATTCTTCGCACACTGTCACAAATGCAGGTGCTATTACATGTGGATTCCTCTTTGCATTCTCTTCAAAAATTACGGTCTCTACTCTATTCCACACTTTTAGAATCATTTCTGAAGTCAGGGTTTTGCACCTGGTCTTATAGGCCCATCGAACTGTTGGTATGCGTAGGTCCCAATCAGCCCATATTGCATGGTGAACCTTGTTCAATACTTCACACACCCTACTGAATTCTTCTTCATGGATAATTGGTAGCAGGTGTCGCCTTTACTACTGTTGCAGTTTGTTTCGATTCTCTATTCTGGGAATGGTGTGCACTTGTGCCAGCTGTACAACATATGTCCATACCCATCAAGAAAGGTGGGCGTGCAAGTTGTTCCACCCATGGTGATTGGCTTTTGTTCTAAGATGGGGTTTTCCAAAGCATAGGGGCATCATCCTTCTACATCGGTGTGAGTCCTCAAAACTTCCTTGATGCATACCCCACCATCGTGTGGTCGTTGTGCGTAGTGCCCACTTCAGAGCATCGAACCTCTATTGTTCTGGTACTGCACCTTCAAATTTGTTCAGGAATTCATCCATCGTTTTCAACCCATCATATGTAGGTAGATCAATTGCTTCTATTGTCATGCAGTGTAGTGATCTAACCATCATGTTGCAATTAAGCATTGTTAATTTGTGTAGTTGATTTTGCCATCACTCTATCTCTTCGTCTGAATTCAAAGTGCAGGAGCTTTCCCGCTCCCATGAAATCCTTCCATTTGCAGTTGGATTCACCCAATCATCTTCTCACATGGTTATCTTGTAAATACAATTGAGATTGTCATCACTATCATAATTACACATCAGTTCAGTGTATCATGCTCCTTCGGCTAGATCTAGTGGTACTACTACGCGTAGTGACCTTTTCTCAAAGATCATTTTTCGCTTCTTTAGATTTATGACTCCATTCATATTGGTGGCCCAATCTATTCCTAGTAGCATGGGATAGGGATTATTGTCATCGACAATCTCTATGACTTCAAAATCCGCCTGCGTGCTCACACCTTCAATATCTACTGTTACCCCTTACAATCTTCCCATGGGTAAGATCTTATGTTGGTTCACCATTCATAATTGAATAGCAAAACATTGGAGCACAGGTGTACCGATGTATTCCCATGTTTGTTTGGCAGTACATTCATGTCTGATCCAAGATCCATGATTACTTGATCCATTTCATACTCGTTGATTTACATTGTCAACCTCATTTCCCTTCCTGTGCGCAATGCATGCTTCCCAAGTTTCTAGATGATGCGCGGCTCTCCTAATCCTGCTTACCTTGTGATAAGTTCCTATAGTCCCTTTACTTCTTTGCTATCATGTAGCAGTTTCATGCATGTCTCCAGAAAGGTAGTGAGCATTGAAGGATCGATCCCTCATTCTAGTTGATCCTTAATACCTGAAGTGGAGGCCTCCGTGAAGCTCTTCTTAGCTTCCATCAATGTCTCCTTCACACATTCTAAATCAAATTCAATTTCCTTTGTAGGAGCCTTACAAACCCACACACTTTCTTCTGATTTCCTCCCTTTATCATCACAAGTGGTCATACCACTCCTGAGCATCATGTTTACATTCAGGTCTTCTTTGTGCGGCTCGGACCTCATCATCTGCAAATTTTGAGTCAGAGGGGGCTGAAGTGCCCCTTTCTCGCTTAGTCTCACTATCAATGTAGGGCAATCTTCTACCTCATGATCAAGTTGAGTACAGTACAAACATGATGTCCTTGTTAGGTTTGTACAATCATGGGCATAGTGCCTTGGCCCCCCACAATTGTAACAAATTAATTGTTCGTGACCCCTTCCTGCTCCCATTGCACCTCGATCTCAACCACAGCGCTGAAATCCAGTGTGCACCATTCCTGCATTTGGGTCGAGGGCTGAAATTTCTTCCTGCACGCTATAGGTAGGAGTCTGATCCATCATTAGTTCGTAGCTTCTATAAGTGCACTCATCATGGCCTATCGACCTGCAAAAATTACAAAAGAATTGTTGGGATGTCTACGTATACTTTTGCAATAGATGATAATTATCTGTAGTGTTATTTCCTCCTATCTGACAGATCGTACACCATAATGCAGGTGCCACACTTGGTCATGCCTGTGCCTCAGGTCTTAATGGCATCAACCCTCCTCCTGCCAAATAATTCATGAATACTGGATAGTGGTCCTTTTTATGCCCCTAGCCTTTGCATTTTATGCACCATAGCTCCTCACGCACCTCTAAATGAGGTGTCGTGTCTTGTTTCAAACTTTGCATCTCTAGACATAGATTTTACAGTTGCATGTGGATTTGTTGGACTCCTAGACTAGGGTCTTGTATAGGGGTCTCATGCAATCTCATTGCCATCTCCAAAGCTTCGGCCTAGGTAGAAAGTTTTTTTTGTGACAGTGCCATTCTTAAGTGCAGTGTTAGTGATGCTACAAACCATGCACGGTGTTGTCCATCTGTCAACGTCATGTTGGCTTCATGAATCATACCCTTCATTCTTTGGTCCAAATCCCTAGGGGTCTTGCCCGGGAACATCGCGATCTCCTTAAACCTGATGATTGATTATGTTTTTGACTTTGACTTGTTAAATTCCCTATTCAGCGTGGTCTGGATTTCAGTGATTCCTGTGTTTGCATGGTCATTAGAATTCTTGATGTACCATGTCAATGAATGATGCTGCAATGCGCTCACCAGTGTAACCTTCTTGATATTGTCATCCATGACTCCCTGCACTTCCCATATTTCTCTTACCATGAACCAAAATTGGTTTGGGTCTTCATTCCCTACTCCTCTGAATACCGGTTGTTTGATCACACTCGCCATACTGAACTGTGGTGGTGGCAGAGGTGGGGTGTGTGGAGATGGAGATGAGCAGGGTGAGACAGGTGGCAGTGTAGGTGGAGGTGGTAAGCACAGAATGCACTGCCTTATCATACTGACCATGCTTCTCAGAGAAACTTTCACAAGCTCCTCCTCAATTTCCCGCAAGGGGGAAATTAATGGACTAGTTTCTAATTCTTCATTACTTCCACTTCCGTAGATCTTCCCACTTCACATAGTCCCAAACATTAATTTATTTGCATAACCCACTTTTCAGACAATAGCATCTTTATCCAAGTGTTCAAAGATTTTATATACTTACCTCATAGTCCCTTGAGGAAATGTCGCTCCGCCTCACTGTAGCTAACAATTGTATCTACCACGAACTTAGTGATAAATCCTCCTATAATTCGGTTGAGCCAATGGTCCACAGCTCACTTGATCTTATCTCTTGACGCTTCTGGTCTGTGCACTAATTTCGGAGTCCACATGATTGGTTTTTCAAGCCTACACCTTCCTTGAATATCTTCTGGCTTCGCGATCCAATCAAACAGCTCAGAAGGAAAGGAAGCAAAGAAAATTTCGTGGATTTTTGTATACAAGTAGTGCTCCAACCACTGTTCCTTAGATACTCGCGGGTTTCTATTTTCCTGTGCCGTGAACTTGTGAATCTTCTTGTCCAACCACTCTTCAATTCCTTTCTTTGTTGGATTCCAATGGCATGACATTAGACATCCCTTATGTAGATCCCGCTCTTGGCAACGCAACCATTTGTTGGCTTGTATGGGCCTAACCCTAGTTCAGAGGTGATTTAGCCAAACAAATCTCAATACTATTGGCCCTTTCAGCAACAGTCCACAGAGCGTGGACTAAGGTCTCACCTGAAGTAGTATGGGAGGGTGCTAGAACCAAGTTTCTGCACCTTGGAGATGTCTAATGAGCTTCTGGTGGTCCACAGTTTGACCCTGTGCAAACGTCGCTACACACACCTATTAGTCCCTGACAACCTTTGATGCTGCCTTCATGCAGCCCTATTCAGAGCGCAATCTGTATTATTACCTGAGTTCCTTAGCATTACCTTATTATTATCTGATTACTTAACCTATCTGTGTAATTCTAGCGACAATTTAACAGTATATCCAGCATTCATATATGTGCGTGTGAAAACAAAATTGTATAAATGCATAGAATGTAATACAAAAATAGATACACATGAATTAGAATCAACTTCTCTTTATTATTCTTCATTTAAGGTTACAGACTTGACACCGCCCTGTGCACTCAGCTGTGGACTTTACTAGGCCTCTACACACTCAGATGTAGAGCCTCTTCCTACTACTATGACCCAATACACTTATATTCTCACTCTATGCTCTATCTCTACTTCCCTCATCCGCTTGCTCAACTATCTTTACAACTTAGAGCCTTGCTCCACATACAATCCCATGGTCTGTGGACCATGGTTAGGCTAACATGACATTACATTACATTACAATAGTTAGGGCAGACAACCCTATGACTCAATATACATTTTGTGCTCCACGCCCATAATTCATGGAGTCTTACAATACATTTGACTGAAACCTGGGCTTTGAGTGCCAAAACATGTTGTGAGGGGATTTGATGCCCAAAAACTAAGGGATCAAGAGATTCTGAAGCACCAAGCCATGGGGACTGAGAATAAGTATTGAGGGAGTCCTTGAAATAGGAAAATCAGAGGATACAAAACTTGAGGCTGAAACAATTTCAATATAATTGATTTTAGTAGGACTAAGTGGCATAATCTCGCCCTAGGTATCAACAAGATCTGGTGAAGGTACGACCGAAGGATCATATTTGACTGAGATCATGTTAATAGAGGCAACATGAGGAGGTGGGAGCAAAAAGATTTCCATCAAGGCAGAATATTTAAAAAGACCTGTCCCCACACTCCCATAAGGAGCACCAGTGTCCTTGACATACGGAACATTGCCATCCAAGAAGGAAGAGGCAAAGAAGGATAGTTGGTCGACTGTGATGATATTCCCTTGATGGGGAAAATGAATCACATGGAATAGGGAGGAGAATACAACATGCATGGCATGGGTCCAACTCTGTCCGAGTAGAATACTATAATTGATATTAGCATCAACAATTTCCACCTCGACGTGTACTATCTTTCCCTCCAAAGTAATGGTAAGGTTGGGTAAGAAATCAAAAGGTTGCAAATCACACTCGTCGAAAGCTTCCAAAGTATTAGGGGATTGGTTCAAAGTAGGAGAGCCTATGACCTTCTAGCAAGCGACTGACATGATGTAGGTAGAAGCACTTTCATCGATGATGGTCCTATGAATGGTTTTCTCATTGATGATCACCTGTATGAGAAAGGAAATCTAATGAGGCAGGTGCAAAATGTGGTTTTCTAGATCAAAATATATCAAGTTGGAATCGATAGGATCAATGCCCCTAATAGCTGATATCAATGATTTGTACTGAGACAGAAAACTTTGGAGTACCTCAAGAGCAGACATAGTTGATGGCGCCTAAGCCAAATCCTCAACAATATTATAGTGTTGGGTGGCTCGAGCATTGGGATTGTATGAGGACTTCCTTAGCACACCTCGAGAAGGTTGTTGAATGGCATAATCAGAGTGAGGGCGCTCAATATGAAGAGGGCTAGAAATCGAGGTAGAAGAGGAAGGGGTGACCTCTTTCTCTTTCTCGGCTATTAGAGAAGGAGTTTGATAATATTTTGATCTATTAGCCACATTAATAAGCATACTCATCATGAACACTTGAGATCCTCAATAAGAAGATGATTGAGGTTGGTCTACCATTTGAGTATGCTAAGACGAAAATGGCTCTTTCAGGACAGCTAGGGCCCCCTTGAACAAATGACTAACTTCAAACCATTCAGGATAGTCCTTAGTATAGATATCCTCCTTGAAAATGAGGCACGGATACTGAGGTTTCTGTTGGGAAGAATCACCAACAGAATACTTAGGAGGACCCTGTTTTGGGGCATCGGCTTTACCCTTGCCTTTGTCTTTCTTATTACCTTTCGAGGATTTGTCTGTTGTGGTAGACTAGACAACGTGGACCTCTGAGGTTTTACTAGGGCTAGGTGGATTCTGGGAGGAACTATTGGAAGCAGTGTTTGAGATTTATTTCTATTTGGAAGAAGATTTGGCAAGGGTCTGGGACATTGAACCAATTACTCCATCAACAGGAGGTGTAGCCTGCGACTTTAATTTCGTGGGATTGGATGATGGTTGCATAGAATCAGAAAATAACTCATACAGAGTGCCAGACTGAGAATAAAAGAGATCTAAGTATTGGGCACAATCAATGTCTTGTTCTTCCGTAATGCATCCACCCATAGCTATATAGCAAGTAATTGGAGTGAAAAATGACTTGGTAAACCATTCAGTGAGCAATTGGTCAACAATCTCACATTTGATTAGGTGAAGTATACATCTCCATTCATGGATGAGATTGGAGATGTGTGTTGTAGTATCTTGCTTAAGCGATGTCAGCAAATAGGTGCTAGTTTCACAGCGAACCGATAACTAGAAATATGTGAGGAAAGCCATGGCAAAAGAGTTGAAGTCATGGTAGGTACTTCAAGGGAGCTCAATGTACCACTTGGCTGCAACACCTATGAGGGTTCATTGGAAAAGAAGGAGATGAATAGAATCATCAACATAGGAATTTGACGAGCACCGGAGGTGATATGTCATCACATGGGCTTGAAGATCTTCTTTTGCTTTCCCATCAAACTTGGGACAATTGTTCGGGATCTTGGATGGAACTAGAGGCCAGTATGACGAATCAAGAATTTGATCATTCGTGATTCGAAGCACATCTGGAAGCTCTACTATAGCGAAGAATGACAATTGAGTATTGAAAGGCATTGGAGGTCGATAAGTGGGTCCAACCGAAGGAGCCCATCCCAGCTAGTAAGGATTTTTCCCCCATAGTTGAGGGTTCTGGCCATATGGCATTTGATTTTTCCCCTATAGTGGAAGGTTCTAGCCATATGACATTTGGTTTTTCCCCCACTGTATTTTACCTTGGTTGTAGGGAGGATTTTGACCTTGAACACCATGGAACTATCCAGCCATAGGTTGTTGATAAGCAACATACGGGTTAAGAGGTTGTTGAGCTTGTTGACCTTAGACATATGGATATTGCACCTATTGTCCCTGAACATACAAGTTTTAAGCATGCTTCCCCTTAACAAGAGGATTTTGGACCTACTGTCCTTGGACATAAGGATTCTTCACTTACTGTCCTGGGACATAGGGATTTTGGGCCTGCTACTGCAAGACATGACCCTAGCTTTGTCCTTGCAATGGTTGACACTATTAATAGGCATATAAGGGTTGCTACTACTCGAGTTGGCTCTGCTACTGTAAGGATTGACCTTGTAGCTGTGAAGGTTGTCCCTGTAGCTGTAGAGGTTGGCCCTGCGAAGACATAGGTTGGGAGTTTTGTGGAGCATGCTACATCTGCTGCTACATGGTTTGTTGCAACTATTGTGAGGGTTGCCCCTGTAGTTGTTGTACTTGTCCTTGTTGTGATATCATTGGCCCCTACTATTGCACGGTTGACCCTTGTTGTAACAAAGGTTTCCCTTGTTTCTATAGAGGTTGTCCTTGCTGCTACAAGAGTACTTGAATAGTTCCTGGAAAATTTCTGAATTGAATCTGGCCAGAGCCACCTAGAAAAGTGGATGGACCAAGCTAAACATATTGTCTAGACTGAAGGATGTAAGGTGTATTGACCATTCCTTGAGAACCATATGGAATATAATGTAAAGAAAAAAAAATTCAAGAGTTGGGACTAGACTTGCTACTATGAATTTCAAATCCAGAGTAGTGAGCAAAGCAAAGCAGCAAAAACTAAATGGAAATGGAAAAACTAGAAAGGTTCACACAAAACCATGAAATTCCAAGAAAACAAATAGAAGGATTGGATCCCCAGTGGAGTAGCCAATTTTTGGTGAAGTAAAATTCTATGTGCGAACACAAACAATTCCTCTAGCTTGATAGTGGGTCTAGCCACAAACAAGACATTCTATGGAAGATTTCCTTAGGTTAGTGTTAACACCAGGTTGTTCCCTTTGACTCCAAGGGAATACGGTCGGGGTAACCACTAACCAATCTTTGGATTACAGCTTTTAGCCCAACTGTAATCAGAGAGGGCTCTCTCTTTAAGGTTTGTCTTTGTTCTGTGGAGATTTTAGGCTAGTTATGAAGTAAGGGTTTTGGTTTATGTTTGGTTGAAAGGATGTCTTTCTGTACCTGAAGTGGAAATCTGCAGATAATGTTAGTCCATTGGGAAATGGAGTCTGTGGCTACTGGTTTTTTGAAATCTTGAGTTGAGCAGCTGAAATTATAGGGCCATTTGAATACTTCATAAAACAAACTTGAAATTATGATGGTGAAATGTAAATAACCAGTGAAAAGCAATTAAGAATTTTCCACTAAGCTGGGGTGTGGGAAAGAGATATATTCCTCGGGAGCAAACTTGAATTCTTGAACAATAATCACTGTGAAAGATATATTGTGAAAGGGCAGCAATTAAGAATTACACCTTTATTACTATAACTGAAGAAAACATTTATAATAGCTTAGATTGAGTTCAGGGTAATCTATGATTAAATCCTGGAACTATTCTTTTTCCTTGCAATCAACTGTAAAACACATAAACATGAAAGAGATATGAAAATATAACAAAACACATAACGAAGAGTTGTAGGGAAAACTTATTGTGCCATGAAGTACATAGGAATCCCGTAACATTTAGTTAAACGCCACAATGCATCAGACAACACAGAGCTTTGGAAATTCCACCGCCTTTGTATTACTTCTCTGAGATTTTATAGTAAAAGAACTATAGAAGAGACATCAACAACAATCAACCCCTGCAAACTCATGCGAGGGGGAATACATAGAAATGTTTCGTACAAAATATCTCAGGCATTGAGTCATCTAAGAAATAAATATCTTCACCAACTCGTACAGAAATAGCAGATAAGAAGTTATTGCAGCTTTCAATACAACATAAATGCTCTTTAATTCTGTCAGAGGATTTCGACCTTTGGAGGTCACTTAGTCGGTTGAACGCTTTGTTATAACTGATGAATGACATGTCTTTGCATCTCTGTCCTCCTGTAGCTTTTCGTCCCTGTCACCTGTGACTGTCAATGCTGCTGTGGTGGCCAAATAGTTTCGCTGAGTTGGCTCAGCCTCTTTTCTTCATACATGCTGATATATCAAAATTTTCCTGTGCATGACAACTTACATATTTCAATGGAAAAAACTTGATTACTGGC